>CALYDF020000615.1:0-33603 GCA_944474145.2 Dicrocoelium dendriticum | reverse complement strand
GTGGATCTAATGTTCATTCACATGGTTAGCAAATATCTACGGTCCATCAGTGTGAGAGGTGGGACCGGTTAATGGTAATTCTAGGTGGATGTACGGTTCTAATCTCGCTTCTACGGCCTTTTGCGGATGGATCATGCCTGTGCTGAAACCAATAATTAAGGTGGATTAGTGTCGACTAGTGCAAGTAACGTTGTGACGAAAAGGTGGCTCATCAAACCGTAAATAAAATGGCTATGGTTCGTCGCAGAGCTAAAGGACACTGCCAAGCTGCCGCCTCGGTTGCATGAAGCGGAAGTCGTAAATTCTTGCAGAATAGTGTGGTTCATATAGGCAACAAACATACCAGACGTCAGTGGTGTCTCGATTGGCGTCAATCTGGAAGCAAATTAAAAGAGCAAAGATGGAAACATTTCCTTTTGCCTTACCGATAGTTAAAAAAGGCTGAAAACTTGTTAAGCAGAACTGCTTGTATTTAAGCAGAGAATGATTCATCTCTTTTGGGCACACGTTACTCACAGCTAGAATCTAAATTGCTAAATTGCTAAATTGCTTTCAAATTAGCTTGCTCGCGTGGTCACTTTTTTCTCGGTTACTTCCTGTACCAACAGTTATCCCTGCTCCGCTCAGGTTCTGTTTTGCCCCTTAGGAACATGCATCTAGGTGGTCGATTGCACTTGTACTCTGCTATATGCACTAGAATGCATGTCTAATGCTCGACTGGCATTTACTTGCCCTATGGTATTTAGGTAGCCGGTAATCACAAATGAGGAGCACCTGACGATTGGCTACATTCAACGAAAGATACCTGTTTTCCGGTTCACTGCTACTAGGAATGGCATCTAAGCACTTTCATATGCTTATATTCATCTTGGCTTAGTAAACGCCATATGTAGTAAAGGCTTACACTTGAAAACGTTTTTAGCATAGAACATCTTTTCCGTGCTTCTTTGCAAATGCCGAAGGTAGAACATAGGTAATAAAGCTGTGACCATGGTTTCGTTGCACGCAAGTGCGGTGGTTGGGATAAAATTTTAGCCAATCTGCCACCACAATTAATTCTTCAAAGCATATATTTATCAGGTTCGTCCACGCCCTAATGACCTAGTTACAATTATTCACGACAGCTGTATTAACGTTTAGACTTTCACATTTTGTGAGATGCCATTGGCATGTTCATGCCCCCTAATTTCTTCCAACGAAAAGCACATTACTACAGCGTTTATCCTCATGCTGCTTTACTTAGCCTGTTTCATGTGCATCGATTATGATAAACTGAGTAGTTAATCCCTATAAAATAATGAAGGGTACAAAACATATAACCAAACTGCCTTGAAATTGCATGCGAAATACTCTTAGATATTGCAGAAAGAACGAGTTCAACAAAATATCCTCCAAAGTGCATATGCTCGTAATCTCTTAAATTGTACGAGCATGGTGCAGCTGGACCCACCGTGGTAAATTGTGTTCCACTTTACTAAATAATTTCACCGCAAGGAATTCACCACGAACGGTATGCAGAAGGTTTTGCGGGTATTGTTTCGTGTTCACTTGGCGCTGGCCTGGCTGGTGCATTTCTGGGAATGCAAAAGCCTTAACTAGTTAGGTAAGCATTGAAGGTGAATTACTCCCAGGGTGCCAATAATGTGGAAAGTACGAGAATTATTGCTGAATTGGTAGTGCTTAATACAGTGCTTCAGGACAATATTGTCCGAACCATCGTAAAGCAGTACTATGAAATGTGCTTGTTTTATAACTTCATATTTTTCTTAATTTTTAATACTAAATTAGTAATTATTCTCTACTCGTTAGGTAGCGATGTTGCGTTATGGAGAACCAGTGCGCATAACCGGAATACACACAACATGTTGTGAAGTTGTACCAGCTCACGCAGTTTGGACGTTGCAACAAGGAGACAAACTACCGCAGGTTCTAAAAGAACAAATAAGCACATATCATTGGCCAGCTACGAACATCCAGAAGATTCACCGGGACTGAAAGACGATTTGTCCTGGAAAGTAGCGAAACTGAAGAGTGGCTTAATATGCTTGACAGGGTTGTGGCATACCTTGCGGTTAATAATACGAAACTTACCCAATATTTGAAAATAAGTAATTGCGGATACATGTGTTGTTTAAAGAAAGAGGAAAAATATTCATGAAGTGTCTGTGCAGTAAAACTTTTTCTAACTTCGCAAAGACGAGGAGTATTGCTCAAATCGGTTTATTTCAGATGGTGATGCAGCCCATTTCCGGTGTTCCATACCGTGCAGTTCACAGAATAAGCGACAGTAAAATATTGGAAGCTTCGCGCTATACAAGGTAGAAAACGTGTGATTATGTCTCGGCGTGTCTTCACAGCTACAAGCAACCAGATAGTCAAACTTCTCGTGAAAACACTAAGCGGATGAGCCAACATTCAGTGAACCTTCAGCTGTGCGCATTGCATTTGCGCGGTGAGGACGCTAGAAGCTGAGATCAGTCGTTAGTACAGGTGATAAAAATGTACTGGATCGTTATAGGTTGGGTCATCACGTTAGCAAGGAGTCGACTGTTGTGGAAATTTAATTGTCAACCTTTGAATTTGGTAGTTAGACTGATGCTGCTGGTGTGATGTGTCATGACAGACGGTGTCGCCTCACCGGATAACACAACAAAAGCAGCTGAGCAAGGCATGGCCGAAACCCTCACGTACTGGTTATGCACATACACTGGCTCTAGTGCAAATAGATTACAATCTCGGTTATGAGTGCGATTGCATTAGGTTTTATCAGGTTGGAGACCACACCTATTGCACGACTGATATAACACAATGCTTTTTGGATAACGGTAGAGTGGGCCGCTTCTCGCCAAGTAAGAATGAACAATGATTTATCCCGCGATGGAAACAAGTGCTTGACACGTCCCGTTGGATGGTTGGGTTGAATACGATGAAATCAAAATATATGTGGGTCTTCTACCGAGTGCCTACCGTGATGAATGCGTTGATAATTTACGTCAATGTGAAATAAAAATCTAGTGTAAGCGTGCAGAAATACACGAAGTGCATTTGTCGTTGATGTAAGACGTGAGAAAAGTAAAATATGTTTGTTCACTTATGCGCCGCCTTCTAGGGTCTATGTGACACATAAATCCTGTAGAATTGCATGATTGGGACAATGCAAAATGGCGTAATTTCGGTAACAAAGTGTTAGGAACTAAGATCAGCATCGAATCATTTTCTGAAAAGTCCAAAATAGTGGTCGTACAGCTGAGTCTGGCAGTGCGTCCCAGAGTTGACAAACACGAAGGGGAAAGTGATTCCGCCGACATTCTAGATGGCTATATTGTCACCTCAATCTCAAGCCATTACAACTGAGCTGCCTGTTGTGGCTAAGTTTCAGCAAATGACGGCACACGTGATTAGGGTCACACAATATTTGGTACGCTAATATGAGATCTCCGCATAGCCTTCGGTAGCGTCCGCTGAAATCTCCCAGCAACTTCATTCCTCGGTGGTAAGAGTGATAGCGCAGGCCCTTTACATTATTTGGTGCTCTTCGTTGTGGTGTCTCTAATGCTTCTGTGTCGAGCTTCAACCAAGATCGCCGAGCTTTGATAGCGGATTCAACGAGTGGGCGCAAGTAAGAAGTGTGCATTTGGAAGATTGTTGGGTCAACTCTCCCGAATATCCTTCGCAGCATGCTGACGTGCTGGTTGTCTCTTTTCGCAGCCACCTCAGCTTGTTTTGAACTGCTGTGCTCACTCTGTACGAGCACATCAAAGTCACCTTCCTGGAAGCTTCTCTGCAATCCTTGTGCGATTGTGGCGGCTGCACACACACATTGTACTGCAGAGTTGCCTAAGTTGATGCCCGCGAACTCATTCATAAAACATACTTTTGGAAATTCCTATTCAACTTTTTACACAAACGCAATTGTGTTAAACAAATACACTACAAATCCTGCACCGGTGTCTACTGCTTTGGTTTAGCTGGATGGAGGAGGCAATACATTGGTAGTTCGCGATTAACTACTTTGCAAGCCATGCTGTTCCGATGCAAGGTAATAAAATACCTCCAGGAGACATCGCCGATCATATTCGGCTGACGACATAAATGGATCCTATTGAGGTTATCCAGGGCAAACTGGAGCATATTTACCCTCGGCCATACGAAAGCACGTGTAAGAAATACCACGCGCTGCTACCTATGATAAATGAGCCTAGGTAATCCAATTCAGAGCTTTAACGAAATATTTCCATTTATTAACGAGTTCTAACCTTACTTCCTTAGCATTATTTACCATAGACGACGTAGATTTGTGTTTTTAGTCCAGTGGAGCTAGAGATTATTCAAGCATTGTATCCTAATCAATCTGTACCGCTAAAAACCATGAGATTTGAGAGAAGATGCTCTACTATCCAATTTCCAATTGGACATACATTCAGATATACCTTAGGATCACCAATGTATCAGTTTACCAGATATAGCCTCAAGCTGCAAATAGGTAAAACATCATACAGTTAACAGCAGAAGACCGAAACTGATTTCAGTCGATGTATACCTGTTCCACTATCTTTACGAAACACAGACTAGCTTGTATCACAACTCTGCTCCACGCTCGGGATTCATGGACCAGGGTAGATGAGGAAGGCGTTCTCTAGATTTGTATTACTTAGAATTTTCTAAGGCATTCTACATCGTCAAGCACTTCGTTTTCCTCCATAATCCTGCAGCTTACGTTATTAGCGGTTCCCTGCTCACTTAGTTGGAAGGTAAGAATAGCCACCACTCTCCGAAAACCTTGCGCCTACAATGGTGTACCGCAAGGATCCGTCCTCGGCTCGCTAATGTTTTTAGTCTACATTAATGACCACCCAGCCAACATTTTATCCCGACGCAGATATTTGCAGATGATGCTAAAATGTGGAGGGCAATTCGCTAAGCATCCGACTGTGCTTATCTCCAGGAGGATCTGGACCGGATAAACAAATGGGCAGAAAGGAACCTGCTCCCACTGAAGCCTGAAAAGTGCCACCTACTGACAGCGCGTAGTAGCTACAACAGCACATATCTTCGGGAGCATCACGTTTGGCTACATGTGACTAGTTTACGAGACGTAAGTATCTCCGTTCAGGAAAGCATTGACAATTCGCTCTAGTGTTCGAAAGCAACGAATTTTGGAAACTGAAATTGACGCTTTTGAGGCGAGCTCTCAACACCGAGCGAGGGTCAGCACCACTGATGATCAACACAAATGTTCGTCCCCATGTTGAATACGCGTTTCAGGCATGGCATCCCTGTTTAAAACGAGACATTAGTTTCTTGGAGCAGCCCATAGAAAAGTCATCAAGGCAACATGTGGACTAGCTTGCCTCAGTTACGAACCGCTCCTTCAGTTACTGCGTGTGTTCCCCTCACAACATCGATGGCTTTGCGGCGAACTCGTTCTTACATACTGGAAGGTAACTATAAGCGAGGACTCAAGTACGTCCCTGCTGAAACTAGCCACTTACAAGCAATGTCCAGGCTATCACCTGAAACTATTAACGTAACACTCCCGTTTGGGTAGTAGGAAGCATTTTTATTCTCTTCGAACCCGTCCTTACATGTGGCGAACGCACTACATATCGCAACACTCGAGAGACTTCTAGACTTCCAAGTTAACGCTTAACGCTACACAGGAGTGTGATAAAGTGCGATGTCTTTTTACTGATGATTTCCGTTCCACGTTGGAACCGTTTTGCTTTTAATTTTCCTCAGCATTTCTCATCCTGTGGGTCTTCTAAAATTATATTTTTATCCGCCAGTACAGTAGTGTACTTTTGGTTTCTAAATGCCTTCCACTAGGGTTCGCTCTTAAGACGAACAAGAAGACTAAATTTAATGCCCTAGAGTGGCTTAGAGGTACTGTTTTAAACTCTTACGATAGTGCTGACAAGAACTGGATACATGTACAGCGCACAATTTTGTTTGAGACCAATGCATGCGTGATCAGCTCTATCACATGCATTGCACCGTATAAAGCCATACAATGCGTTTGACTTCAGACTTAATTGCGCAAACAAATGCTTGTATTCTTGACCATTCAAGCATGGGATACCCTTTATACCAGATTAGTCTAGTTGAGGTCAAACTGCTTAGAACTTACGAGACGTCATTGTTAGCAAAAGAGCTACTGGGGAGCAGCCCTGTCCTTTGCACATCGTAACATGCAAGACAGTGGAGGATAAGCCGCGCTATATCGCAGCTGAATATCAGTCATGGCGATCCGCCGCCGTCGCCCATGGCTCAGTGACATAAGTCGCAAGAGTATGGTCGTGGGTTCGAACCTGGCAGGATTCGGCGGGTGCGCGCTACTGGCGAGTCCCAATAGGACGAAACGGCAGTCTAGCGCTTTCCTGGATGTGTGGTGGCTGACTGTCTGTATCTAAATACGAAGAATCTACACAAAAACTGGTAATATATATTAAATCAAGTTGACTGATATGGATAGGTTAGCTTCGAAGAGAATATTATTACACGTCAAAGATAGTCGCATGATATCCAGCAGTGGAGAATAATTTACCAAATGCACCAAACCTGCACAGCCCTGGAGAAGCTCAAACTTTAGCAACTGGTTTGTCACAGGCGAAAGTTAGCGGCTTCTCATAGGTCATTTAAACCGAAAGGACTGCAACTAAAATAATTATCTATACCGCCTTGTTAAAGTTGTTTAGCCAGCGCGTCAGGCACAGAAATACACGATAACGATTGCATACAATTTAGAAGTTAGGTCCATTCAATGGTTTAACTTTTACTTACATCCGGTGCAGACGTGGTAAAGCCCGTTGACCGGATATATCTCGTATGCCTACAGTGATTTAACATAGAATGAAGTGCCTACCTTTCGATCAGATAATTCACCACACAGCCAAAGCTCAGTAGCTACACCATTGAGGAGAAAATACATGTGGTTAATGTTCTGCGTTATTAACTCCAGACGGCATCCAACGGGAAACCCTTTGTTTTCACCATTGAGAACCCAGGTTGTATAACCATCATATAAATCATCAATGGAACAATAAACAGTTACTGCAATACAAATAGGAATGCTGCAGTTGTATTCATTACGGATCCAATGGGACAAGCACAAACACAATGTGACAAAAGAATAACAAGCATTGGAAAACTCAAACATGCTCGCCGTCACTTTACGTCATCTGATTTGCTACTGTATACAAGAGAAGTGGTGTACCACAAATCAGTGTCATACACCGAGGTCCTTTATGAATTCGGATAACATAAAACCATAACGAAAAGTGGGGCTGCTTTGCGATTAATGAGACCAAAGAGACGATGTTTATGCACCATCAAGACGGGCTGTTCAATTTGTCCGAATTTAATTGGTGGCTTCTCAGGATGGTGTTGTGAATAATATTCATGTAGTGACAGTAGGTGTGATCGAGATTTGTGGGCATATGCAATACTGCTACATTGTCACTCCGTAGACACAGACACCAGACAACTTTGCGAATGAATGTGACAAAAACCAATTATATTTCTGTTTCCTTTAGCTACAGCAATTACTGCAGCTGCTTCTCATGGTTCTCTGGCGAAACTAAGATCACAGGGGATACTAATCACATGCGCACTGATCGTTGCAACTATCATCCGGGATGCTATCTCTACACTATCGTCTGTGTTGAAACATACTAATGTTATTAGCTGATCGCACAGTAAACCGACAGCTCAAACACGAACTGCTGAATTCACACCTAGGGTCATATACCAAATTCCGAAGAATACGGTCGTCATATTCACACAGAAAAAACAAAGCATGGAGTACGGGATAACAGGTTCAGTGGCAAGTTTATGAAAAAAGAAGCCCAAATGATGACCGAAATTCATGGTGATTAGCCCGCTTCTAAATCACATGGACTCAAAACCAAATGGAGCGTGAAAGTGCGAGTGAAATCCCTCGACGGACTACCCCGCATCGAAGCATGGAAATATATAGTCCAAGAGATGATTGTAAGACTTCGCTTGATCTTTCGTACCATACTCCCCTCGTTATTTTTGACGTTTTCTATGTCCTAGTTACTTTAATTATACATTTATTTTCTAATCGCCGTCAACCATTAATATATTCCTTAGATTATGTTCAAACTTTTATTGCAGTGTCTTTCCCTTCTTACTTATATCTATGCCAAAATTTGGTTATCTTTCTGTACGCTTCCCTAATCACCCTGTATTCGATAATTTGTACATCACCGTAATTTATTGACCATGCCTTGATAAGCGTCGCTAACATTGTACAGACGCAACATTTTTCACTAATTTATCTAAGTATTTACTCACCCCACTTCAACATCAACTCTTCCGCTGCACAGCTGATGAAGTCATAAATTTTCATCTACCATTGGAGGCTAAAAGCAAAGCAACTGAGCCCACTTAGACACACAATATCTTCGTAAAACAAAATGCATCTTGTTTGATCAGGTCAATTCAACGTTTAGATCGAGATATGTCCAGGCACTTCATCCTGCCTTAACTCGCACACGCGCTTACTACCTTACATTACTTGGAGAACCAAAATGACGATCTGAAAAATCCTATGCTGTTACATAGACGTCGTAATCGTAGCTTTGCCCGTTCATTCGCATATGAGTAAAACTACACAAAATACAGATAACTTGGCCGGTATTACTTTAGAGCACTATGCACGAGTGTGTGCTACTAGTCTGCTTTTGGTTGCTGGCTCCAATTGCATTATCCTCTTTTGGGTTCCTTCCCCTTCTATTAGCCCACTGCCACCATGAAATCCTGAAGGCTGTACCGGAATCAATAATAGAAGATGTTGCTGTTCTGATAGGAAAGGACAGTGAAAACCCCGCAAACTATTCCCAAAAGCACCTTCAGCCGCCTGTTAACCTCTAGCCATCGTCAACCCTGCATGCGTGAGCATGTTGCATATGGAAATAAGATCCATCCCTTTGTGGGAACTGTTTCTCCATAGCACGAGAAATACAGTCGAACCCGCTTTATTGCCCACCATCGGGATATTTCAAAAGTGGGAAAATAACCGATATTGCCATTTTTCCTAAATGCGAAACAAACATTGAACTATTGTACAGTATGTTACTTGAATTGTAACGTGCTAAGAAGGATAAAATACGTACTTGCAACTAAAGCCCATAAAACACGCTCATTCAGAAGAGCAAGACCTATAATTTAAAAACTGTAACATAAACTATCTTACTTGGATAACTAGAGAAACTGGCGCTACCTTATAATTTTGCTGAGAAAACAGTCCGACGTCAGTTGTACGTTATTTTGAGCTGCTACTCCAATCACTTTTGCACTGATGAACTCCAATTTAGACAAGAAATCGTTGCGTAGCCCATGCAAAAGTCCGTAGCCATACAGATCAGTCACAGTTATTTGTTCTTGGATGAGACACTCGCTAATTGCTGTTACTCACGGAGGCACCCGGCACGTGATCCTTTGAGTTGCTTCCTTCTTCCTGTTCTGGTCGATTATCTAAAATGTTATTGACGATTTCATCTTCAGTTGTTAGATCTGAGGTAAATTCCATATCGCTATTAATGACGATACACTCTACCGCATTGATGACATGGATGGTGTAAGCGCTGTTCTCGTCCTCAGCGATGACGGCGTCATCAGAAAGTGCATCGGATGTCAGTCGACTGAAGCCAGCATGCCGAAAACAAGCTTTTATTGTTACACCGGTAACCGGTCTTCAACTTTTGAAACAAACCGATTTGCACCGTGCACAGAAAGCTTGGAGCTGACATCCACCGTTGAACATAAGCCTGATAGCACGTTGTTTTCGATATAATAAAGAATTCTATCCACATTTCCCTTTCTGTAACAGGTTATCTGATACATACTCAAACATTGGTCTGTAGATTGAAGGATGCTGGTCGGTTTTGCCGGCAAAAATTCCATTTGAACGTTTTTTATTCCTTCTACCTGCAGATGTGCTGTGCAATTTTCTAATAGCAAGATAATTTTTCCTCCATTTTGGCCTACCTCTTGTCCCATTCAAAGACCTATTCGTTGAAAAGTTCTTTCGTCATCCACACATTGTTTTAGCTTTGTAATTTACAGGAAGTTTATCCATGTTCACATCATTAAAACATCGTGTCTTCTTACTTTTTTAATTAAAACCAGTTTTCTTTTATACTTGCCTACATATTCGGGCAGCACAGGAGAGTGATTCTGACCGTGGATTTTCTCGATCGGTTGAGCTTGTCGGCGGAAAAACACAAAGAGTGTTCTGGAGTGGCTCGGTAAAAGAGATCTGTTTCGTCTGCATTGTAAACGTCATCATCAAATCCATTTAAACGTTCAGCCAGTCCATCTTGCAGCCAATTTTCACAGACTGCTCTGTCCGCGGAACTTTTCGCCATGTGCACGTTTATACAAAATTCGACTAATATTCTTCCATCTTTGCAACCATCCTTCGGTGACAGAAAGTTTTCCAAGCTTTGCCCCGAATTATTCTGCCTTTTTCTTTAGAAGCGGGCCTGTAACTGTTTGGTTGTGCTCACGAACCGTTAACATCCAGCCTTTCAATGCATTTTCAACTTCATTCATTCCATATCGCTTTTTTCTGAGAGCTTGCAGTGCCAGGCGACAAATGCTGCCGGACTTCCTTTTCCTTGGCAATCAACCTGGCTAGGGTAGGAGGAGAAATGTACAAATCACACGATACCTTGAACTGCGGGGTTACTGGTGGATATTTTTTAATTTGTTCATAACGTCCAAATTTTCTCCCAAGTACAAATCCTTTCGGTTGCTGGTCACACTTGTGTATAAACAACAGAGTAGTGAAAAATGTGGATCGCAAAGATTACCCGACTTTGCTCAGTTCTTGAACTTTAATAGAACCGTGGGGTTGTCCACAGCCGTCTGTATATTTAGCTTGCTGGTGTATTAAATGACGTAGGTAACTTTTCTGATCTGCCAGTAACGGCACCGACATCTTTGTTTATCTTGACTCGATCAGACTGGCTAGCTGTGGGGTAATCGTAATAAAAGATAGTCGGAGCAAGGGAGTAAAATTGACAAAGTGACAAGAATACAGCCCACGCAGCTGGGCAAAAAGCGGTAGGAACATACCGGCAGTGGGCTATTAGACGATGAAAATTTAGCATACTTATGCGAAATGAATTTGTATTTTGAAAACCTAAGCAATAAAACAGTGTGGGCTATAAACCGGATGGGCAATAAAACTAGTTCGGCTGTATACATTCTTTTTATTATCAAGTACACAGTAATGTAAGTTCAACGCAAGGTAACCTGGAGTCGACAGTGCTTGCAAATTTGCAACCTCAACCAGGTAGCCCACTTTTACTTAGCCAGACGGATCTGAAACCTTGAAATTTTTAAATAGAAGGAAGAAGTTTTGTAGTAGACATTCTGTAAAATGAGTATCACATAAAGCCCAGCTAATGCATCCTAAAACCCTTAAAAGGAAAGTAGTTATGCTGCGATCAGAAGAAAAAGAACACTTATCGGTTTCCGCGGTTCAAAAAGGACCATATTGCAAATGATATCGGACAAAATTCAGGTCCGCCCAGTTGCGGCTCGTATATATCGCGAGAAGCTTAGTTCTTCATAGCCGTCAGTGCAGCTCATTGTGCCGTACGGCCTCTCAGGTTATTTATCAATTCGCCTGCAGATGCAGTGACATTGACGAATACAGAACTGCTCAGCAGTCCGATCAAAGGGTGACTAAAGATTTACCAAATTGGTCGGGACAGATAATGATACAGCACAAGTGCGCTGGTCATAGGTCGAATCGGAGGCCGTCATCCACTATCACCAGGTAACTATTGTGGTAATTCGTAATTAGATGAAATTAGAGACCACATTCAAGGTGTTGTTTAGAAATGCAGGCCCAAGCATCAGTGAAGTGTCGCCGATCAAGCCACAACAATCTGAGATATGAGTACAGAGTAGCTCGTGGATATCAGTTAGCTTACCTTGGTCTTGCATATGACATGTTGTTCGTTGTAGGCATTTGTTCCAGCATTTTAACTATCTACGTGCCCTGCTTCCATTGTGCTTTAGGCTGAAGAGAACAGACGATATGTGGACATTTATCAAACTATATCTTCGTTGTGCTTTGACGAATCTCAAACAGCCTTTCGGGAAGATATCCAGGCCAGTGAGCACAGTAACTTGTACTTCAAACATTTCATTGGCAGCATGGCCGTTGCGTGCTCAGACAATCACTAGGCTGCCAATATCATATTTAGTGGTATGCTCTGTGTGGTTTAATTAATTTCAAACCCAAACCCACAAATTCAAAAATGGATTAGATGAATGAAGCATTGTGTGCCCTTAATTAACTGGAATGGAACAAATAGAAGATGCGTGTTGCAAGATTGCGCAATTTCGTTGCCTTTGTTCACTTGCGAAGGAGTAATATTTGAAATGCTAAAGTGATAAAATATCAATACGTGGAAATACGTAGTTCAGCTAATTCGTCAAGGTCACTCTCAGTCAGCAGGCTCAGGTTGGTCAGTAGGTCACGTGCGAGAGACGTAAACAGTGGCTACAAGTTCATAACGTATAACGAACTCCAGCGGAGTTTGAGCGTAACAGTCTGAAGTACCCCGCATGTGCTTGGATTGTGACATGCAATCTCTTTTGAGATCCCCGTTCATTTTGAAGTAGAACTCGGTCCTTCCGATCAAAAGTACCGTACCTTAAATGGAGATATTTCGATGGGTACTTTAAAATCATTGTTGAATTCCTTACCGTTGTGCTGAGTGTTACTCAGTGACATAGTGATCAATTTGTCAGGCGTTAGCCACAAGGCCCCTAGATCCACCGTGGCTCAGGCTATCTGGAATTGATGAATTTCAACAAAGGCGAAGCCTGCCACAAGGGAAGTGTTGGAAGGAGCAACACCGAAATACCTCCAAACCCAAAAACTCGTTGCTTGTTGCCAGCATAACATACTATGGCGTGCGAAATTTTATCGAGAGCATTTGGTATCCACCATCTACATTCCGTACTCGATCTGCGAGTTGCGCATATTAAAAAGCGTTACTTGGATCAGCAACATGCAAAACGAAACATCTGAAGGCGTACAACAACGCAAGCAGTTTAAACAAAATCATCACTCATGCCGTACCTGATTCTTTATCCAATGGTATTCGACGAGGTGAAACACATGAACTAAATTGTAGCGATTCATTCATTTGACAATTTATTTGAACTCAGTCGTCTTGCAATGAATCAAAAGATACCTTTCTCAGTTAAACGCGATAATGTTCAGCGCCATCGAAAAATGCACTGAAATCCAACAAATTGCATCGGAATTAGAGGAATGCTCGCGCCACTCAGGGTATTGCCTCCTGCCTTCGGTTAAACTGGGGTAGACACGTTCATTCCGATCACAAGGACCGTATGTGAAATAGAAATATTTGAGTGTTGCTCATCCTAACACTTGCACTACATGACAGCGGTTCCGACCTGGTTTGCACTAATTAGCGAATGATGACCTGAGCTAAAGAATAAATCAATTATTGGTTCACGGCTGACGCCATAAACACTATGACACAAAGATCCGCGAGCAACACATGGTGCAACGGAAACGAATTCAAATTTGGTCTTGTGTAATCAGCTACGTGTTTGTGTTGCTACAAGCAATCACTATTGAGAAATCGGGTCACTTGAAGTCGTCCTAGGTCATTCCGATCACAAGCACCGTATGTGAAATGGAAATATGTTGGTGTTGCTCATCCTAACACTGGCACCCAACGATCGCGGTTCCGTCCTGCTGTGGACTCATCAGGTGGGATAGCATGAGCTGGGTTGGAAATCAGAGCCTTGTGGTTCACAGCTGACGCTATAAACACCATGCATTTGAGATCCACGAGCAACGATTGGTACAGAGAAAATAAATCGAAAGTTTGACTTGGAAAATCCACTTTGTGGTAGCGTTGCTGCAAGCAACGTCTATCAGACATCGGTTGACTTGAGGTGGAACACGGTCATTCCGATCACACGTACCGTATGTGAAATGGAAATATTTCGGTGTTGCACAGTGCAAAGTTTTCAACCCAAGAAAAATGCCTCTCCTGATTTGCGCTCATCAAGTGGAGATAGCCTGAGCTAGGGTGGAAATCGGAACCTAGTGGTTCACGGCTAACGCCATAAAAACAATGCCACTAAGATCCGGGAACAACGCATGGTACAGCGGAAAGGAATTCAAAGTTGAACTTTTAGAGTCCACTGTGTAGTTGGGTTGTTACAACCAACCTCTGTTGAGACCTCGGTTCACTTTAGGTGTACTTCAGTCATTCCGATCAAACGGACCGTAGGTGAAATGGAAATATTTGGCTGTTGCTCATCCCAACACTGGCACCCAACGAGAGCATTTTTCCTTGGTTTTTCTCTTTAGTTGGTAATATCCTGAGTTGGTTTGAAAATCAGATGCTAATGTTTTGCGACTGACGCCATAAACACTATGCCACTGAGATCCTCGAGCAACCCTTGACACAGCGGAAACGAATACAAAGTTGAACTTGCAGAATCCGTGCTTTCAATAATTATTTTTGGTGGCAACCGATCCACACTGCGTTTCCTTGAAATCCAACTTTGAAAGGGTTTCTGCCTTTTATAGCTTTGCTAGCGGCTTTCAGTGGCATTTTATGGCGTCAGGTGTGTACCACTTGGTCTTTTTTGCCACCTTATCTCAGTCTACCTTATCCTGATCAGTTCAAACCTGCATGAATTGTCGGTCGTTGGGTGTCAGTGTTGTGATGAGCAACGCCCAAATATTTCCATTTCAAATGCGCTCATTGTGATCGGTATGTTTAGTTCCATTTCTAGTGAAGCGAGTTCTCAATAGAGGTTGCTTGTTGCAACTTAACCACACAGCGGATTCTCCAAGTCCAAGGTTGATTTTCATCCTTAATTTCACGCAGCATTGTAATTTGTTCGTTGCTTAATCCAATGCATGTTTTTTGGAAATTCGCGTGACAGTTCTGGCTTCTGACGGCATGGTCTCACTACCCAAGAATTTTGTATTAATCGCCATAATGTGTTTTCTCATCATTACAAACTGCTTAGGTGATATTATCCAAATATATGCACCAATAAAACTGAGAGTGCTTTATTTAAAACCATAGTGGAAGTTGTGGCACACATACAATAAGAAATTTAGAATATCAAAGAAACCTTATTGGGCAAATAATTAACTGCGAAGAGCTGCAATAAACGAAGTAGTAAAAGAAGCAAGCTGGCCTGGCAGCGCAGTGAGAAAAGCCCGTCGGCGAAATCCGAGAATCGGAAATTATTGGATCTGAAGTCGTGTTTACTCGTTCACATTAAATAACAGCTCTGGACTATTAGGATAAATACATTTCTCAATACTGCCCATCTTTTACCTACTATCCACAAACTCTGCCTGTTGGTTGACCAGAAAATTGGCCATTCGAAATCAGAATGACGCTGTCTCTGCCGCTTTCAATGGAGCATAGACAACAGCCTTTTTGTCTTGTAGTACATGCGGCGCAATACATCAAACAATGAGCATAACTTGTTTCTGCTTCTCAACGTGCTACACAAAAACGACCTATTCCCATCTATCCATACTCAAACCACAACGCATCTCAACTCGAGATTTGCAATAAATATTTTACACTGAACTTAGATAGGCTAGAACGAAACATTTTTCTAATCTCTTCGTAGTCAAATTTAATTATCTAGGAAATAAACTACCAATCACACTAAAATCATGAGATTGCTTAGCAAATTTAGAAGCAAAACATCCAGTTGATCTGAATACACAATCACTAAATTCACATGAGGTAAATCCCACAATCAGCTATTCCAAAAGTGGTCGAAGCACATATAAGAGCTAATCTTTCTTACACTAGATTTTCAAATCAACCACCCACCAGAACGTGACTACATGAAACATATACCCAAATAATCTACCTATGCAGGAGCCTGGATAATTTTGCATAAATTAACGTGTGGCGCTACAGACACAGTTGCTCGCTACAGGAAAAATATACGTGCTAACATTAGTCTTCTTATTAAAGACCTGAGCTCTATGTTTCGCACCCGGAAAATGGTCATGGTTTAGAAAATATGGGCAAGCTGCTAACAAAATTACTTAGGACTTGCCAAACTAATTTTCCGTCTGCATCTATCGTGATATGATTGATTTAATTTGCTTCTTCGAATTTTCATGCTTAAGATTTCTTCAGTTTTTGCGAGTCTTGTTCTTTATGTGATGTGATGTAACGGGCAATCGTACTGAAATACACCTTCTGAGCACGAATACATTTGGGGCATAAATAACGAACCAAATTATGTTACTAGTTCAGCAAACACGTTGTGTAAGAAATGCTGACAACATTACAAGTGGCTGTATTGGTTTGCCAAATTGATATTACTGTTACTCTTATGACTGAGTTTCAGCAGATGGCAACAATTGCGGTTGACACTGGTTAAGATATGGCAAGCCATTGTACGAATACCATAAGTGTGCCGATAACGTCCACTGAAGAACGTAAAGGTTAGCAATTACATTTCTTATAGCAAATAATAGAGTTTTGAAGGTTTGTGCTCCAGATGTTAGTGTATTGGCAAAATAGTGACATACTGCACTGGCATGGTAAACTGGTTTGAATTGTTCATTCCACATGTGGGCGTTTGTGCGCTACGAGCAGTTGAGGTACAATAGCTGAGTCGAAGCGTCATTAATCCGTGTCGCGTTGTCCAAATTTGCCGTCGGCACGCCTACATCTACAGGTTACGAGCGCAGGATCTGAAGACAATCACTCGGATAAGTTAACTTGATTGTTGCAGTCTCAGTCCGTTTCATATATAGTTAACCAGCGGTTTCATTTCTTGATGAAGGCAATCTGCTCTGAATTTATCCATCTTTTCTCTAATACACAATTCCAACATGGGTCCCCACTTGAAATATGCTATACAGGATTAGCTACCCTGGCTAGAGCGAGAACCCGCAACACTCGAGTTCCCGCACCACCTTCCCTATCAGCAACGTATGAATAAACTCAAAGTGCACAATGAAAGCTACCGTCCGTTACGTGAGACCTCATATAAGAATGCAAAATTTTGTGCGGCAACAATGCCGTATGCCATCACAAACTGAAACATCCCGATCACCAGCCTACGAAGCAATTGCTTGATATTCAGTCAGAAATGCAGTCGTCAAGATTGACGACAAACTTACTTCTGCTCCGGATCTGCCAGCACTTGGACGCTCTTTCAAACGCATTTATCGGTTTCATCACCATAGCCATTATTAGAAACCGGTTAAAAATCCTACAGAGCTCACTACAATTTGCCACATGAACGGATGTTCTGGGATATATTCAGGCTAACTAGCTTTATTTTGAATTATAACCCACGTTGACGCATGTAGATCTGTGCAAAAGAGTGGGGAACCCAAGTGTTAGTTGCACCAAGCATTAACCAGTACAACTTGTTATTCACATTTGGGTGGCGCTATCACACCGGAAACTCTACTTCGCTACACTATTTCTCTGTGGCTTCAGCCATGTGCATTTTACTTGGTTCATCTGTGGTATTAACATTCGCAATCTTTCGTTGTCAACTTATGGGACATATTAAGTCTATACTTCACAAGGCGTCATAAATTATTGTTCCGATACATGTTACACAGACCCATATACGTTGCTACAGTTTACTAAATTCGAAGATCGCTAAACACTTTCGCGTGGCCTAGCCACCTTACTCGTTAAACATTTTGTACATCGACGATTGGTTTTTTTGTAATTTTCGTGCTGTTATTTACGTGAGAAGTCTTAACAACTTGAAATCAGTATAGAAGAACATGACGAATACAAAGTTACGTCGACAACAACTTTAAGAGTTGCATCTAAATACTTTTAAGGCTTCCAGTTGTTAAAGGATCAGTTATGATGATCAACGATGGTAATTTTATTCCAATGAATGTAATTGCAAATGATCAAGTATGCAGCTCATTATTATGTGCAGACATAAATGTACACTAAAATGTTTTTACCATGCATTAGATGACTCGTCTACATTGCTACCTTTGTCGATGGTCATGAATGTCACTAATAATACCTTGGAGAAATGTTGCTGCGTCCGTTTTGCCTTCGCTTTTTGCTGCATCATACGGCTGTGATCTATTCTCTCTTTCACTTTAATGGGAATCGCGGTCAACATTGAGATTGAGCGTTGCAATCCATTCACACAACATGTACTTCAAATTGACCCACCAATCTGTCATTTGCCCTTGTGCCAAGTGTTACCCGTCGTGACCCGGTGACTTATGGGTCGCGGTAACGACTTGCATCCAAATAGTCCCAAGTTCTGTGCCTGCTATCTCTATCTGAGGAGCTGAAGAAATATCGAAACGCATCACAGAGTGCAGTGTTTTCGGGCGGATAACACCCAAATCCCCTCGGCTAAATGCCACAGAGTTTGGACAGCAGAGAAATTTTGCTTCATCCTATTTTAAATTAAAATTTGTTAATCGGTTTTCCACTATTGTATCACGACACTTACAGTGAGTGCGACCGGGTCACACGTGACTGTTCATGAAACTTGACAGCTAGTCTTTTTGATTGCTGATTAGATAAGAAGCTGAGATGTAGCAAACATGCTCCCATTGAGACAGATTCCGAAAGAGTATGTCTGCTGCGTTCAAAGTCAAGTTAGGAATGCGCCTAATATGTAGAGATGGGTGACTATCAAGTCATCACGCACGTTCTTTCAGCGATGTAACAACTAAAGCTCGCAGTGGGTTAGCACACAAAACCATTTAAATGTGAAATGTAATAACCTGATCAAAATATAGACTTGCTAGTGAACTCAGGTGGTGATTTTGGGTCCCGCAGAAAGCATTGTGGCTGTTGAACGAGCGACGCACAGTAGCTGTGTGTGAGGATAAACATATTTGTACATCCCTCCGTTTGATAAGATTGAGTAAACATTTGGTAACACATCATGATGAGGATAACTTGTGCCGAGGAACAGGTTTGTAGCTGATTCTGTGCAATTGGTGAGTTGAATAGACAAAATTATCGACAGACTCGGTATTGAAATGTCGCTACAACGAGACGACCGTCTTAGTGACCTGGCACATACGTTAAACAATAAAACTGGTAGATAGGCAAAGTTCCCGGGAGCAGTAAGACAGCGGGTTAGCACACAAATGATGATAAATGGTAGCACGTGAAGAGGGCAGAGGAGGATTGTGGATGAATAACGTGGGAACGAAGCTTGCTGAATGTGGAGTGAACTTTATTCACCTTAAGAGCTTAAGATGCACCGTGATTGAGTACCACATTTAGATACTTCACCGACATGCAGGAATCCAGTCACAAACCGTCTGTGGGGGTTCATAATATTCCATGAGAAGTGATAACAACCTCATTTTTGTACAGCTGAGGTCTGACAATGAAATGCGGTACGTAAATATATTATTGCATAAAGAGTACAATTTAGGCTATTCTTCTCGTTACCTTGACATTATTTTATTGCGTTTGGGCAAGTTGGCACCTTACGACATCTCATATGCTAACGAGATCTAGTGAAACCGTTGCGAAAATATTATGGTGGAAATAGAATCTCCATATTTCTTATTCTCACTCAACTTGAATCGCACAATTCACGCATGCCGATCGCATCTCAATTGAGTACCCATTTGTTCACATCACTGGTGGAGGTGAATTCCCAACATGATAGACCATTACAAACACTCTCCGCCAAGCAATAACATATGCGGAGGAACGTGGCCTAGACAAACCCACCGAAGCCCGTTAAATTTTCCACTTGATTTATCTGTCTTGAGTCGTAATTTTATGTCCTTCTCTCAAGTATGATTTGCTGCCATAAACAACATCTAAGAACAGTAGCAATGTAGTGTTTATTGATTGCTAAGTTTAATCAGGAATAGTTGATTGCTATTTGACTTAGTTTTCTAAGCTGCAGATCTTGCTCATAGCTGCACCACATGGGATCAATTAACTGCTTTAATTTTGCACACAACCGCCGATCTAGTCATGGTGCGGCTACACCCACTCTTCTTCAGGGCGATGGAATGTGTGTCAATAAACGAAACATTAAAGCTAAGATTAGTTCGGAGTATCAACGTTCCGGTGGATTTTTAACATGTTAGCTACAGTGAATTAGAAAACAGGAGTGGTAGTTCCTGTTCATGTGTCTTGACGTAAAGTATCCGTCGTAGCTGCAGTCTATCCAGGTCTGTATTAAAAAGAGACGCAATGCATAATAGTGGTATTTCATTCAGTAACAGTTGTCTGTTTTTGCACCTGTTTGTCTTTTGCCATTTATAACGCTGTAAACATGTTGTGAAAGGGAAATTGGGGACGGTATGTTGATGGACTGCTTTTCTTGTGACTGTGTTTTGGTATATTCGTATATAGTCCGTCGATAAAATATTTTTCCGAGGTGAATTGGTGCCTGTCTTAAGTGTCACGGCTGGACTCCGAAATGTGTAGCATTGGTCAACCCCGGCGTGCGTGACTGTCAGACGCAACCACATAATACCATCGAGAGGCTGTCACCTAACAATCAAGTTAATTGGATCAATTTGTATAAAATGGACAAACTGAGATTTTGTGTTCGGAAGCGAAATGTTCGCATTAATATAGTGTGTGTTTTACCAACTTTTCTCTAATGAAAAGCATTTAGAACAAAGATAACTGCTCAGTAAATGGAACTAGTCTGTGCTTTGTACTCCAGGGGTTATATTTTTCCGCAGCAGGATCACTAAATGAAATGCAATATTCTCAGTAGCTGCAATGCTTGCTACAAGTTTTAAGAAACCACGCCACAAAAGTGAACTGCGACCAAAAAGCAATGGGGTAGACGCCAACTTAAGTCATTCGGATATTTGATAGAGGTTCAGACATCCGAGGTGTGATCCAATGCGAAGTAGTTTTCCAGTTTGCGTAGCAAGAGTTGTACGCTATAGATTTCTGGCAAGGCAAATTGTCAAGTTTACAGTTCCGCGTATTCCAGCCTGCAGCTTTCAGATATAAACGCAACCGGTTGCAGACCGCAGTGTTTGAAAAGCGAAGGGTGGAAATTATCGTAATTCCTAATCAAAATCCCTAGGGCGACCACCTGAAAACGTATTAATATGTATATGACAACCTCTGAGCCGAATCACCCGCCGCTAATTGAACTGTGATAACAACCTCAGTCATGTTATTTGCATTATATAAGGGCAAAAATCAAGTATCTCGATCGCCCGTATAATCATAGTGTTAATTTAATCCAAAACTGCACTCCGTGAAGGAATTCACCTTTGTTAAAATTTTGGATAGGGAAAGCATGTTGCGGCTAGAATTTGGATAGATGTGTGTTCGAGCCAAAGGAAACGATAAGGAACCTACTAAGTTTCCGAAGCTTCATATGTGTAAGCAACTAAAGCGAAATTCTACTTTGTGAAGACTTTTGGAATGACCCGAGTCGGATGCCACCAGTTCATTGGTTCGATGCGTAGTTAAGCGGACATTGCCTAGACGGTCCAAACAAGCACGGAGAAGCAAGGCACTGAAATGCAAAGGTTAATAGAAGACAGCTCTAAACTAAACCTTCACTAACAGAAACATCCTGGCTGCTCGGGTCACTTATACTAGGAAACAATCCATCACTAAAACACGCTGCATTGGTTAGCATTGACGGCAAAACATTCGTTCTGAAAGCCTGCTTCACTTTAAATCGAGAAGAGAATCATAAATTCGAATGCGTGCATTATTGCGAGTAGCTATAGGTCGGATGGATAAGCCCAACTTAGTGGATCCATGTCAAAAATTATAGTTGGAATAATGTTTACTTAACACTGAGTCACAACTTTCACCCGAAAGCAACCAAGCCAATTTTCTTCTTTTCAATACTTTTTCTTATTCTTAAACTCTGCTACAGCTTCACTGCGATAGGTGAACAGCGGTAGTGAAAAACTTTAAACTACATGGGAAGTCTATGGTTCAGCTTGAAGGCCCAAGTTAAGAAATCCTGGCTTGCGTACGCGGGCAGTTTGTTTAATTTGACCTGCATGCTTAGCAACAGGTCTTACAATGATCCATAGTCAAGAAATATGATGGATCAGCCTTTTATATGTGTCATTAATAGTATTACCAAAGCCATTTAATCTGCAATTCCAGCAGGTCAAATCATGCTATAATTCAACTTGGAGTACAGTACTGTTGCCATAGTTGCTGACAGTGGAAAACCCAGTAGAATCTATTTACTCAACTTGTGGTAAGCGAGTAAAAGAAAAACAACTAGTTAGCTTCCTATGCGTTGATCGAACTGGGCGAAGTTTCATCCGATCAACTGTGTAACACCCGATTGTTATGGGCTAGGATTATCACCATTGACAATCGTAGCCTAGCGTGCTTCACTAATCGGGGACTAAGGGTAGAAAAACAACCATATAACCAAGTGATTTTTAATCCAATGGGAACGACACATGGGACATCAGATTGCATTGGATAAAGCAGTACTGTTTGAAGCAACGACAGTTTCCATCATTTGTTTACAACCAAATCAAAATTTTGCCACCACCAAAACTGTGAAGATTGTGACAATTTTCTGCCTTCGCTGATGTTCCTGCTGCTGAAAATATCTGGTTCTCATTTAAGTTGCTTTACTAAGAACGCAATTTGCCATGTATCAGCTTTTAAAAATAGTTTCTAAGATTTCAGAGAAATAGTTTTCTCAGAAATGGAAGCGATTTTTTGATGTCTTAGTTTTAAATTCGTAGGTATAAATGATAATTCCTTTCTATTTCGAAGGCAGAAACACGATGCGCAAGGAATATCCACGTGGAGTATGAATCAGTACAACAGCTTCTAGGGCTGCGCTAATATGAAGAGGAGAACATTAAGTTTTTTAATGAGTATCGTCATTTCCCAACGATGATGGAGTTCCACTCGTGTTTCTATTTTACGGCTCAAGATTCAATCATGGCTATATCTCCGCACTTATGCAGAGACATGTTGTGTGATAACGGCATAGTGAACTCTGCCGGTAATCTGCAAGAATGGAGCACCATACAGATAGCAGTTTAGGTCTACTTGTCACTACTGATCTTCAGTTTCTGAAGGCAACGAATGACTGACTTGTATTTCATCCACCGTCAGCCGTTAATTCAGTGAGAGTTTTGGTGAGTATTTTTGTTCGTCGCAATCAGCCGACAATTCAGATATGTCGACCAGCTCTCCAGAAAAGCACAAGACGGCCGTTTTGCCCTATTGTGGCTCATCAGTTTTTGCGCATCCTTCGGTCCTCTGCGGAGGATCGAACCCATGACTACTAGTGGCTCTTGCCACTGATGAGCCCCAATGGGGCGAAACGGCCGTCTGATGCTTTTCTGGATAGCTGGTCTTCATATCTGAATTGTCGGCTGAATGCGACGAACAAAAATACTCAACAAAATCCTTCCATTCATAAGTAAAAATCAATTTATTCCAATCATAGATTATATCATCTTCACCAACAACAAATGTGGCGATTAGGTGCAACTTTGACGGTCTATATCAGTATTCTTTTCTGCAACAATATCTAGCACGTGCCCGTAGGAAGCATGCGTCTCTGTTTTCGATATTCAATATCACTGTGAAACTGTTTTCTCAACTACTGTAGACACAGCCATCAAATAGCGGTATTAATCTGATTCATGGTGTCACTTTTCATTGGATCTACTGTGGAATAAAGATGCAATACTCAAAATTGTGTTTTATAGTTTAAACAATTTCCCCATGAGTACTCATCTTCGCTCAAATTTAATTAGTTCTGTAGTCTTTCAGGATTTGCCTTTTGGTCTCATGGTCTACTCCAGCCATATAAATATAAGTTGGAAATTTATCACCATACGAAGCTATAGCCGATGCGAATTATTCTCCACAGAATGTGACCACCGCACAACAAACTTCGAATATGTTCGTCTAAACGGGTTAGATTTTAAAATCAACGGTCCGTGCATCTGCATTACTGGTGCTTATGAAGTGTCTCCGAAATGCGCTTTTGAAGTTGGCACGCAAAATATGTTTAATGAAAGAAACACGTGGCGAACAAATTGCCGAGAAATCGAACGCAACACAGAGCATAATATAAAGTGAATAAAAACTATGGACATCCTTCCAATCTATTTCTAGCAAGATTCCCAGCTCTAAGTAAGCTTTCACCGAAAATTATCTGCTGTATTCCATTTGGTAAGTTGGTGTGTCAGTTGTACGCCAAAGATTTAACTTTTCAACTCTGATTGAGCTAGTGGTGAATAACACTAGTTTCTCTAGATCTTCAGAGTGGAAGTTCTACCAGATCATTGGCTTATAAATCTGAAGTGCATTAGAAAAACTTATCAAATCGGACATAATCTGCATACACGCGAGCTCAGATAGCTGTTGTGGAAACCTGCGCCCAGGTACATACTCATTGCTTCTCCAATCGCGTGGCAGGGATGGGTCAATACACCGGTGGTTCTATCACGAAAAATCCATAGAGGTGGTTGATCTGTCCAGTTAAGTAGACAGTTATGTCAGCCGTGGTAGTTACCTCACTAATGGGGCTTTTGCAACTATCAAACCCGTGCGGCGTTCCAGTCTACATCACATTAGCAGAATCATTAACAACATATCGCAAAAATTTGTGAAGCAACTTGTCGCCTTTCCTGGTCGGTGATTCTGGTGTAATGCCCATATTTTGTGGAAGTCTCTAGTAGGCAATACCCTGCTCCATCAACTGGGGTTTGAAAGAGGATCGTCAAGTGTTTCAGTGGTGTCTATAAAGTTTGAACTGGAGATGTCTTCCGTATACCTGTTGACCGTTTGACCCAATGTGATTTGCTTACTGCGGCTGCACGTGATATTAAGAAAACACGCCACGATGAGGTAGTAGATTGATATGAATCAATTGACTGATAGCACCGCACAAGATGGATATGTCGCATAGATAGAGCGGGCAATTGTGATCAATAAGATCTGGGACAAGAGACTATATCTGATACGGTGCTCTTGCATTCGGCCCCTAGTGTCTAGAGGTATCCAACAAAATCTCATTATGTTACCTCCATTATCTTGTCCGCTATTTTTCAAATTCTGTTTTACACCGTGTCGCAGTTACTGCATAATACCTAATTGAGTACCATAAAAGTTCTCAATTAACTTTCGAGAACCAAAAGCAATTTGGTGAGCATTTGCTTTCAGTGATTCATCCTCAGGCCATTAAAACCATAATGTAGAGAGATGGAGGGCAAGAACTACCCGGAGGATCGATGGAGCACGAAAATATGGATGAGTGTTATCAGGAACTGACGCAGCTAATGAAACCAAACAGAGCAACAGGGTCCTGATGGAATGAGCCAGGTTGTCGGTCCCGAGTAGAGAGCAGTAGCGCGTCTTGGCCAAAAAGGTGCGAGAAGGCATTCGTCGAACGCGCAATATGTAAGACGAATACGGCGGAATCGGCAAACTTTATTGGCGCAGGTAGAGTAAGCGCATCGTTGTGTCGCGAACGGACTCCAGACAATGTGGCACTTCGTGGGAAGGAAATATTATTCGGACGTACTTGCCTGCACGAATGGTTTGATTGACTGTCTTCGGGCCGATAAAGATTGTGCTTCAATGTCTCGTCTTATTGCCACAATCCACATGTTGACAAAACGCTTGGAGCGTTGCCCTGAACACCTTGCAAAGTATTTTAGTTAGCCAGAGTTTCCTTCTCCCTTACTTGCCATTGATCAAAACATTTCCTCGACCGTCTCCTTAGATCTGCTTTCACACGCGGACGTCAAACGTGAGATCAGAATGTGCAATTGAGCAATGCTGCAGGAGCAGATAGCTTCGTCCAACTCCCTTTAAATTCGAAGGACCTGCTCTCGTAGATTAATTACACAATTCACTAGTAAAGCTCTGGGAGCAGTAGACTGACCCATCAGACTGGAGATTCTGCATTATAGTCCCAATATTCACAAGACGTTGTGGTTCGGATTGCAGCAATCACAGAAGGGTCAGCCTTGTATATATTTTGCCTCTGTCGTGCTCCGTAGACGTACTGAAACTCGTAAAATTCCGATTCGCGCGGATCAAACCGGATTTCGCCTACATCGATGTTGTATTGTCCACATCTTCCCTTTAAGCCAGTTGCTGAACACAGCCATAATTATTGATGATCTACCGTAGCTGTGCTCCTCGGTATCAAAGGTACTTCCGATTTGGTGAACCGATGTGTCATTTGGGAAACTGCTCAGTAAAGGTGTAGCAGGGAAATAAATAATATTTATCTGAGCGCTGTAATCGCATATTTAACGCAGAGTGTGGGTTTATAGCATACCGTAACCCACATTCAGTATTTCCTGCGTTGTGAGACAAGGTTACCCACTGTCACCTTTCCTACGTAACTTCGCCACCAGGGAGGTCATGGAAATGCCATTCACTGGACATGATTTAGAAAGTGTGGAGCTACTTGCATTTGATCGACTGGACTTAAAGTATGCGGAAGATGATGCCTGAACCTCTCACAGCTCCCAAAACTACCAAATACCACTAAACAGATTAACGCTGGCTGTCAGCAGTTTCGGGCTATGCTTGGCACTCTCGAAATACAAAGTCCTTCTCCACCATTGGCAGGTACGCACCTTGCGCTGACGCTTGGTGGAGGTCAGTTGGAAGTCCTTCAGAATTTTAAGCACCTGGGCAGCAATACCGGCGCCCATGGAATTGAAGATCACGTCACAAACCGTATGGCAAAAGCCCGACTTACTTTTGCCAATCTCTGTCTATGGTGTGTCGCTGCGAAATCACTCTCGCTTAGAAAGGCGGAGTTTACAATGCAGCCGTTCGTTCAACCCTCCTTTACGGCCGCGAAATCTGGCCTATCAGCTTGACCGACTCACAAACACCACTGCTTCGCAGCTTAGCTCATGTCTGGTGGGAACAACACGTGAGCATTTGGCGTGTGCAGAGTCATGCATTTAGCACAAGAAAAGCGCATGAACCGCTCAGCACCGTTATATCACTAACGGGGCTCTGACGACTGGGCAACGTGTTGTACATACGAGCACACCGACTCCTGCTATGTAGGCCGTTTGTACCATCGGGATTGGGATGGAACTAGAGGAGGGAGACCGAGCGATGACTTGGTCAAGAGAAATGAACTCCCATCACACCAAGTTTGGCGAAAAATAGTTTTACCCGACTGCCTGACTGGGGTCCAAATGCTGATGAATGCGTTTGGTTGGACACATTAGTAGACCTGGCGAAGAGCCCAAATTATTGGCGTTTGTGTTCTGAGTTTCTTCGTCCTTCTCCTTCCCGCTTACCTGTTCACCTACAACAACCAACTCACACTGCATGGACAACAGTACGCTTTGCATTATGTTGCTTGTGCTTGTGGTTTTGTATTCTGTAATGTTTAGTATCTCTCTTTCTCATGTATCATAGCTTTCGCAATGCAACACAGTTAACTGAAGAGTGTAACTTGACTCTCAGATATTGTGCACTGAGGACGATGATGATGAGTCGGATGCAAACGCTTGAGTTTACTGAACTGGATATTGATAGCATTGTTCAACCTTTAACGTGCTATTTATTCTGGTATTTTGCCTATAATCTGTTGCGGGGTTGCTTACAATCCGTATCATGCTTTACTTGGCGTAAAATTGGCTTTTTGCAGTGTCATCTAGTAACTAGAGCGTCTGGCTGACGTTCACTTTCCTGTATTTCTTAGACCTTAAGTATACCATCTCATTAGGTTGTTTATACTTTAAAAGTATATTTAGAACCAGTTCACAAACTAAATGCGCTAAGCAATGGCAGTACTTATCATCGAAATTTGTGGCACTTGTGAACATGCACAAGGTTTTACAGATAACACTGGTATAACTGCCAATTAGAACATATGATATATGAATGTGAGTAATGAATAAAATTATTTGTTGATTAGCTTGTATTCACACTTCGGATACCGCTGTTACATGAATTAATTGATAGGAAAATTTGCTATGGCGACAAATAAGTTGCTCGTTGCCACCTGTCACATTTTATATTGGGATCTAACGAACGTGGGACTCACACACAATTGGAAATCTACTAATGGGTTCTAGCTAAGTTTGTTCCAACCAGGTTTGATTATTTGGCCATTAAAAGCGAACTGGGGCAATGCGTGAACACCTGGATCACTGCAGAGAAACGCGGATATTTCTCAAAAACGGAATAGGGGAACAGCATCACATTTAATCTGCGAATTTGATGAATTCATTCACTTTAGCAATACAACCGATATTGTCAAACTGGAAGGATTATTAAAAATCACGAGGTTTTGCAGTACCAAAACAGCGAACACCTGCCTGAGGTACATAGCGCTAGGGTAGTAATTAGTGCTCTAGCTTGTCTGCCAAAGAAAAGTGTGCTCGCAATATCGGTCAAGTTCTAGCATATAAGCTGGATTTTCTGGTGAGTAGAACATATTACGATTTAGTGGGAGTAAGGGCCAATCGTCATGCCTACTCATTCAGGTGAATTGCCTACGCCCAACAGCTCATTGCAGGAACGACTTTGGAATGAATTCTCCACCTCTTAATTTCTGATCATATATATCAGTTGCTGAAGTATGCATGCCTCGCTGAGAATACGGTCTCAGGGCGCTGTGCGGATGTTCCTTAAGCTTAGAGGGCTGCGTAGACGCCACCACATTCAATCGTCATCTCACTGCCATAATGCATATCTTCACTTAGTCTCGAATTAAGTAGTCTAGCATGGGATGGCTTGTAGTGAATTTGAATAGCTTGGAAGGCAGATGAGGTTATAATAACACGTGAACGCATTAAGTCGTTTGGATCGTCTGTGCATCCCTAAAGATGTGGTGGAACCCTCATCATTTTTCTGTTAATGACATACATTTTACTACAGATGAGTTCCCTCAGGTCTATCTGGTGGGTTAAATTAGCCTTTTGTCCAGTACAATTGTCATGAAGCAAAAACCTGAATATAGATATCTTTTCTTTCTAACGCATACAAACGATCGTCGCATTTAACAGGGCAGTGGAAAAGCGGTTTATAACTTGTGAAAATCACTTGCTACAGTGGTCGCGTAGGTTATTCGTGGAGAGTAGCGCGAAAGCAAAATTTATGATACCGTGTTGAACGACCGCCGTCGTCCTTGTCTGAATTCATTAGGTGGAGGCAACACGATTGCGAATGGAACTGGGGACCTTAGGCGTATCCGCCGAAACATCTATCCCTAAGTCATTGAAGATTTTCCGAACAAGTGCAAGTGACCTGATTTATCTGGTATTTTATTCCAATGCGCAGCATTTTACTGTGCATTCATTGACTGTTGTGACGTTATTGCTCGCATATTAAGTTGAGGAAATACGCAATACAGTCCATAACACCTTTCGCGGTAGACACCGTGGGAATAGACGCTTTTTATCAAAACCACATTTAATACACGTTAGGAAATTTATACGGCCCACTCGAGACATTAATTTGCGGTCAGCAAAGTCGTTCTTGAGGTTTTCCCTCCACAAAATGGATAATACTATAGATGTGTGCAACAAGAAAGAAGAGCAATCAACATAGTGGTGATTAGATAACATATTTCCTTGGATTAGAATGCTAATTTGTGTTTAAAAGCAGTTGAATTACTTATAATTATTTCGGCATTGCGGATTTGCATGTTAAGGAGAACAATCACTGAGACCATATTTCTCATCTTTCCTCGACAACCGAAAACAAGTTCAAAGACGATTCATGCTATATTCTACTTAGCTTGCAAATTGTGTAGCCCAGCCGACGTCACTCATGGCTCAGTGGCTTAAGCTGCTGGCTAGTTGGCATCTGCCTCTAGCGGTCATGGGTTCTATCCCCAGTAGGGAACCGAGGAAATGAGCTCCACTCACAAACCCCAATAGGGCGAAACCTGTCTGGTGCCTTTCCGGACTAGTTTGTCCTAAGTAGCTTGTGAGCAGCTGGGACACAAACACTAAAATTACACTCAAAATTCCTCCTGCTCATTAGTGATTTTGAAGGAGTAAACTGAGTTCCGAACAGAATTTTGCACATGGTTCGATGCTAACCAAAGTATTATTTTCGTAAATCACAGTGTGTCAAATTGGCTAAAAGCAAATTAATGGCCATTCAGTAAGCACATATGTTCAGTATAAGGCTCCTCCGTGCGACTAAACAAGCCAATTATTTAAGCGTTTTTTTTGGAATCTTAAGCTGCAGAGCAGTGTACTGCAGTACTTTTCAAATATACCGTCGCTTTGAATAGAAATGGAGCCCCTAAGTCAGTAACTAACTTCGTACACCATGCTTTATTTGGTTTTTTGATTGCGTAGTCGCGGGGCCTCTCTTATATCAATATTGGTCTGTTACTAAGTTTATGACTTGTTCATTGGACTGAATACTCAACATGAACTGCTGTTGAATACGGTGCGACGTAGTGTAGATCAAAAAAGCCGCGTAGAAGGACGTTGATTTATGGGATTTTCCTGTCGAATTGCACACGAGACATTTTATGTATATAGCCATACCCTGAAAAGAATTGAAGCAAATGTAGAGCAAATTGTTCTCACAGAAAGCCTTAACATTTACGCGTGTACCTATGTCCGAAAAGTTGAATATTTTGCCAACAGTCTGTCTCGTGAAAGCATTGACCGACTTCTTTTGCTACATGGCTTGAAGAGCGAGGATGGTGAAAAGCGAATGATGAGGATATCGAATATTTTGCTGGTAAACTGAGTTCAGTTTGCATTACATGTAGGAATTCTGCAACCTAGTGATCACAGCACCATCTGTCACCCCTGCGCCCGGGCAGTCGCACCACGCTTCGACAACCTCTAACCGAAGAATCCAAAATAAGACACTGATAGTGGAACGCAGTTGGAACAGAACAACACCGGTAAGTTTCTGCTCCTTTGCATTTCCATATTTAACTGGGTGGTGGGTGGATATACTCAACTTATGCATGTTATACTGGTACAGGGATTCATGCTTCGCTGCTGATCTAACCCACGCACAACACACATGATGAAGACTAGGTGTTATGTCATCGTTGTAAAAGTGGCTGGGAATGGTTGCGAGCTCTATACGATAACGAATGATGGGGGCCGAAAGTAGTCTTCCAAAAGTGGTGCTTGTGGTCGGCTCTGAGATAAACGTAGTTAAGGTGTTTAATGTATTTTCTGACTGAATGCAAGGAAGTGCATGCAAGTAGCTCACAGAAACAGTGATTTAGTTGTTGAGTAACTGACTTCGGCGATTATGCTGTTGACACCATGTGGTGCTTGTTGTGCTGAAGTAATTAGTAGCCGGCTTACCCATCTCCTTAATCGTCGAGTGGCATAATTACCTTCATTTTCTTGTAAATTATAGCATAAAACTGAGCACTCGTGTCACTTGCCATATTTCCTATCCATTTGCATTTGATAGATTATTGTGTTCCTGTCGGGATACCTTATATGAAGGTACAAGTAAACAGCTGGAATAACACTAGCATGTATGGTGGGTGTCAAGTCAGTTTTAAATGTAAGTAAAATGTCTAAGGTTAGTTATGAAAAGCAAATTCTTTGGCCGATTTTGACTGGAAGCGACCTGGTCACTACTCTAAATCTTCTTTATACACGTATGTGCTAAGGGAGTTTACTATTGAAGTGGCATTGGTGAAAATAGTTAGAGTTCGTCGAATATGAAAACTGGTTTTACTACGCTAACTTGTATTGATAATCTGTTCTATGCGAACAGAAGAGGATGTTGAAAGGTGTATATACCGTGCATAAGGTAGTTTAAGTGCGACTCCATACGCATTTAATAGCGTCGTGTGGTATATGTGAACGATAATCGAGCTTTTCTGTTCCACCATCTATTTGTTCCATGAAGTTTATTCGCCTCGTGTTGCGAATAGATTCCCTTTCAAAAACCACACTTCCAGATCTTTTCTTCCTTTTCTTGTATCGCCGCATGTCATAATCTTCCTCCTAGTTCAATCAAGGCTGTGTCAAGCTTCATCGGCATGCAACGGAATCAAAGTTGACGTATAATGATTTCCGGAGGCACTTTGCGCTCCTGTATTCTGACGGAAAAGTGCCATCCTTTTTGGCCCACCTAATCTTTCTCAGTTTTCCCATGGAATATTGTATACAGCACTGCGTTGCTCAGGTATCTTTTCTTTTTGGTTTCTACAAAGTTCTCTCCAGTGCAGCTATTAGTTTGTTAGCAAGCATTATGTAGTGTGGTTTCAAGAGTCTGGCAGTCAGATTTGAGACGTTATTCATGGAATGTGAAAATACCCAATCCGTCGTTGTCGGCGTAGTTTTGGCTTTGTTATTCCCGAGAATGATGTATCTTCGGACGAAAATGCGTGGTACATATTGCGCCTGAAACACGCAAACAGACCTTTTTCGTCGTTTTGTTTTGCTTCCGTATACTGCAGTGTAAATCGAAACTTCGGTATAAAGTTCGTATGCAGATTATTTGTGGCATTTTAGATTATTGCTATTGAACTTTAGGAGTTGGTCAGTTTACATGTATTTTTGTAAACAAAGGTTTATAATTCTCCGTCAAATGTTCTGAAAGCAAAACCTCCAAAAATGGGAGCTGGTTTTATTTCGTTGGTTCCACGGTGAAGTGAATGCCGTCCATTGCATTGTTCACGAAACCTTGTGCCGTCTACAACTGGCTACATCAGTATCACAAAGGTATCGTTAACGTGTTGAACCCATAATTTCGGGTCAATATATAGGATTAAATACTTCTCCAACCCCTGCATGATAACCTCCGCAACGAGTCCAGATATGGGCGATTCCATTGGGAGGTTATTCGCACGCTCGTAGAATATTCCATGGAATGTGAACTATGCGGCTTGGAATAAATCGAGAAGGTTGCTTAAACTTTCCATCGCCAAATTCTCATTGGTTTCTTCGTCACGGTTTAGGTGTTCTCTGGTGCTTCCTTTCACTACTTTAAGTTGACAGGGTTGAAAAGGGAAGTGACGTCATGAGCTATTCGTAGGTAGTTAAGCTTTAACAAAGATGATTGTTCATAGTGCACTGAGAGCAGTTGGTCAAATGCTTCAGGCGCTTCCATGAATCGTTTGACAAGTTGTAAGTTGGAGTAACCGGAAGTGACAAGTTTGAGCGTAGTGGTGTGTGAGGTTTGGTTCTCGACTATTCATTATATGGGTGCTCTTCTTTTGGGAGTTGGTTTAAATTCTGAAACATTATCGACGTAATACCTAATTTATTCGTTAACTGCACTTTTTGATCGCTATTCATTCGGCGGTAGGTCGCTGTGGAGTCCAGGTGGTGACTTGCTCTTTCAATTGAATCGATTTCCTCTAGTAGAACACTCATATTCCGCTTGCCTGTAGGTAGGATTAGCATGTTTCGTCGGCCTTCAAGGCATGTATGCTTTCCTTATCGTGACAGGGAATTAATTTTTTGTTGCTTATCTGGACTGGAACGACGGCATGCGCAATTCGCATTTTACTCTAAGACGAAGAGACGACGAAGAAACATCTTGCTCCGCTCACTGACCTCATTACCGTATGGGTGAAATCAAAATCCGTTTGGAGCAACTTTCTTTCCGCAACCGTAGT
>CALYDF020000614.1:0-33547 GCA_944474145.2 Dicrocoelium dendriticum | reverse complement strand
TTTTCGCAGATTTTATCATATTTTCGTAAGTCTATAACTTCGGTTGCCTTTTCCTCTAAGGTACAACATTCGCTCTGCACTTGATTACCAAATGTAAATATTGCAAAAGTGTCTTAACCTAACGCACGCATATTAGATCTGATAACTATGAGTGACAGAAGGCCATCTTATGCACTTTTTTGTACTATTACGAGTAATGCTAATCGCGTTACAGATACGAGAATGACAACAGAGTTTTTGAGAATGGAATGCCACCACTCAATACTAGCGGGGCATAACGACTGCTATTATGGAGGCCGCGAACGTGCATTCTCTGCAGGCTGGATCAGTAGCTTTTAACACTACGGGAACTTCACTTCCTCAACTCTCAGCAAATAGAATCGGTATATTCAATAACAAATTTACACGAGAGGCTGTAGCGGGCAAGTTATAATCTCAGCGGTAATACAACATTACTCAAATCTACAGGATCTATTTAAAAGCACTGAAAAGCCTTGCTTGCCCATACCACTGCAGTATAGCATGCAAGGGTTTCCAGTTTCTACTTTATTGCCTTACACTCCGAGTTAAGTGGAAGTATGGATTCATCCCCCAGATATACAAGCAGGAACGCGATCGGATCGTGCGACTATTGACCTAATGCTCTCATTGTTTGACCTAGTCCAGCCGACACACATTTCCAGACTAACAGAAGTGCATCGACATTGGCGTTAGTTGGAACATAGTTGTTGCCGCTGACACCAGGTAACTTAGATCAACGGTTACTCCCACCAGGTCACAAATATATAAAGAAGGCGAATCTCTGAGTACACAGTTTCCGCTGCTCGTGCGCAGACCAGCGAGGCAGTCGATCTAAAGATAAAATCCACAAAAATAAATAATCTAGAACATAGTGCACACATATTGATCGGCAGGTATGCCGAACAACCTCCTCTTGATGACAGCTGGGTGCTTCGGGGTTATCTCGTTCCAATGAATGATTCGGCGGCAGTGTTCCAGGACGTGGTAGGTGTTCGCCTGGCTAGTGTTCTCCATATAGAAAACCACACATGTCCGTTTAACAACACTGTGACCTGGCTTACGTGACCCGCCACTAAGTAAATTCACTGCCCCTTGCATCTCTCTGAGTGGCATTGGAATTCAAGGGTGCTTTGGGCCCCTGGTGCTATGCTGTCCTAAAGGCGTAGGAATCACTTGTTTGGCCACCGGCTGCTAACGCGTTGCGATACCCTCATATCGCCCTGCTGCTTTGTAGGTTAAATCTGTGATCAAAGGCTCAGGGTGGGGCCGCTAAGACAACCCCCTACTTCGGCCTGAGCCACCGGATAGTATCACGCCCACTGAAGAACCATGGGTGGCCTACACTACTGCTTTCTCTCTTGCCATATCTACTGGCTTTAGTGTCTCTACTGCTCAACATCCGTACACAGATGGTCCCACTTCTAGTTCAGCAACTGCACTTGTATCTTCCCCCGTCACCGTCAACAACAGCTCACTGGTCGCATCTGCCAGAGTTCTGAGCCAAACGTTTAGTGATCGTTGCCCGGTGGTCAGAACATCCTCACACTCAACCGAAACCCAACCTTTCCTTTGTCCTGGTTCTCCATTCGGCCTTGCAGCGTTCAGTGTGCGCACTCTGATGCAGATCAGATGACAAGCATGTCTGGCCCCCACCCTTGAGACACTCGCGGTGGACATCTGTCACCTTTCCGAAACTAGGTTGCAAGGTACCAGTACAGTCATCAGAATGATATCTCCGACAAACCCTGACGTCAAATACCACTTGCGCCTTTCCGGATACTCAGAGTCCGCCACTTCTAGCCAAGCTGGTGTCAGGGTTGCACAGAGTGACAGGGCTGAGGTGGCTTTGCTTGACTGGATCCCAGTCAACAGTCGGCTATGTGCAGTCAGACTACAAGGTTAATGTAAGTTAAGTAAGCGTCGTTACGCGTACTTTGTTTGTCATCGCCTACGCTCCTTCAGACTGCAGCCCGGATACAGACTAGGATTGTTTTTACCAACAGCTACATGAGCTTTGCATTCCGCTAAGAGATGGGACATTGTCATTCTTGCCTGAGGTTTTAACGCACGAGTGGGTCGCCCGCCACTAAGCGAGCACCAAGTTGGGGGTAATTATGGTCTCGGTAGCAGCCCATCCGAAAATGGAGACAGACTACTCATTCTGTTCTGATCAGCGCTTGTTTCTTTCGAGTACAATACTTTGTCAATCGAAAAGGCAGTCTTCTACCTGGCGTCCACCTTCTCAAACACAATAATGGTCCGAGCTTGACCACATAACAATACGCTACAGATGGCGCGGAATCGCAACAAACTGCCGATCGTACCGGTCAACTTGTCTGGACTCCAAACACGCACTGGTTAGTGCTAAAATTTACATGCGTTTCGGATGAACATCCAGACCTAGGCACTACCGACCGAACGTCGCAGATCTGCAAAATCCTGCAACGTTAGCCAAATACCAGGTTTCTCTAACAACACTACTTGCTTCATCCTCGGACGTTGGTCTCAATCCGCAATGGATGCACATCAAAACGCTTTACTTTCTGCCAGTACTGTCAGTTGTGGATTAGCTTCTCACCCGCCGAAAAGCTGGACCACCACTGCCTCCTTGTCGCTGATGGACAGACGCCGCTTGATCCCAGTCAACACCAGCTGTAGTGAGGAATGCCAATCCCCGGATCGAGCCTTGCGTAGGAGATTACAAAAGGACCGTGAGACCTGGTGGTGTGAACATGCAAGAGAGCTTGAACTTGCTAATCTCACTGGTAATACCAGAAAACTCTTCCACCTCATCCGATTCACCAAAGGCTCTCGATGAGGAGTAGGCGAAACAATCTGCGAAGATGATGACTTCCTAACCACTAATCTTCAACGACGGTTGGAGCTATGGGCCGAACATTTTCGTTCGCAGTTTTTCTGGCAGTGAGCTCCATCTGTTTCCCCTGGGGCGCGCACTGGTGATGAGTTGACTATCCCAACTGATCCTCTCATCAGGAAATCTGGCGGGAGCACTGCTGCTTAAAACGTTATAAGGCAGCAGGCCCTGATGGTCTACCTTCTGCTCTATTTAAAAATGCTGGCTCTTCGCTACTTCGAGAACCCACCACTTTGTTCTCAGAAGTCTGGGCAAAAACGGAGGTTTCATCATCCTGGAGTGAGTCGATAGTCGTACCCATCTTCAAAATGGGTCTGCGCTCAAATTGCTCCAATTATACGGGCATAAATTTGGTTCCAATTGTATGCAAGATTCTGGTGTCCAGCATTCTTCGCAGGCTATCCCCAACGCGTGAATCACTACAACGAGAAGAACAGGCTAACTGCCGCCTCGATCGCGGATACATCGATCAGATTTTTACACTCCGCCAGATTCTCGAGCACCGCCATAGGTAGCAAAAGCCAACGATTGTTGTGTTCCTGGATATCCGTGCTGTGTTCGATTCTGTCGATAGTGGTGCATTGTGGCACTGTCTGTTGCAGAATGGTATTCCCGGGAAGTTCATTTCCATTCTGCGTGCTCTGTATAGTCTGACCTTGGGTAGAGCTAAAACGTATGGCAAACAGTTTTTATCTTTTTTGGTCACCAGTGGGGTTCGACAAGAATGTTCCATCTCTCCATTCTTCTTCAACTTTGCCATTGAGGATGTCCTAAAAGTGCCCTAGAAGACTTGTTAAACGCTGTCGTTCAGCTTCTCCAAGGTAGTCGGGTTAGATTCCGCTGATGATATCGTCTTGATGGGGGACGGTCCGCAGGCCGTCCAAGTTGTGCTTAACCGCCTGGCTATCGAAGCGTCGAAGTAAGGCGTGCACTTTTCACCATCCAAGTGCAAAGCGCTTTTTCAAGACTGGCCTACACCCCTACCTGCACTTACCATTGGTGGGGAAACGTTAGAATCGGTACAGAGTTTTGTCTACCTGGGGAGCTGCATAACTTCTGGTGGGACTGTTGGAAACGAGACTTTGATGCATATCTCAAGAGCTTATCTCGCTTTCTCCTGGCCGAGGCAATTATGGCGCCGCCATGACATCTCTCTCTCCATCAGAGGACGGGTTGATAGTGCCAATGTCCGCGCCGTACTGTTGTAAGGTTGCGAGACCTGGCCTGCTCGTACCGATGACCTACATCTACTGCCTGTCTCCGAGAACCGTTGCTTGCGGTTCATTGCCCGTGTGTGGTGGCTAAACCAAGTAACTAACGCGGAAGTCAGACAGCGAGTCTTGAGTGGAGAGTGCCACTCCCTCGAGGTGCTTGTCTCGCTGCGCCAACTACGATGGCTTGGACAAGTACTGCGTATGCCCGTTCAGCGTCTTCTGCATCGTGCCTTGTTCGCGGTCGCTGGACAGGGTTGGAGGAAGCGGTGTGGTGGACAGCCTACAACTTGTAGAAGCAGGAAGAAAAAGTTGACGAAACAGCTAGCCACGGTTGGTTCCTCCCGACTCCCTGGACGGAGTCCCAAGGATGCTGAGTGCAGTTGGTCGGAAACGTAGAAAGTTATGGCTCTAAAACGAACTCAGTGGCGGGCGTGTATCTCTGTTTGTTGTGGTGATGCCCCTTCCCTCCCCAAATAAAAATTGTCAAGAAACTCTAAAACTGTGTGGAAAAATGGACAAACAAAGTGTTTGTTCTCGTTCTGTTTTACTATAACGCTGTTTTTCTATGCCATCATGGTCCCGATAGCACAATATATGTATTTTGGTTGTAATATATATATATATATATGTATATATACGCGGGAGAGCCTATGGTGCACTGAGGCTGGTGGTGGCTAGGTCCTGACAGATGGTCTACCCACTGCTGGCACTGTTGTGCCGTGGGCTCATATCCTGGACGCCTCCTCGTGGCGACCGCTGGGTAGGAGTTGGGTTACTCCCTTCTCCCTGCTAAGATCCAGGACACAAATCCGCATAAATCAGTGAACTGACCAAGTACTATAGCAGCTGGTTTTCGGGTGTACATTTAACCGAACGCTTTGGCTGAGGACCCGAGTCGTTCTCCTGTCAGCTGTGGGCGCCCTGCCAGTATCCTAGTCCATCCTCTTCGGATGTTAGGAACTGGTCGATGGCTCACTTACCGTAAAACCTAACCATGGGAGACAACAGGTTTACGGGTTATAAGCTCACAGCTCCATTGGCGTAGAGCACGAGTGCCACGCATTGTCTCTGACGGTGGGAGGCCACCTACAGATGCTCAATTGTTTGCTACTGCCCGCCTCAAGTCAGGCAGCCCCTGGTCAAATTGATGCAAACCCGCCAAAACCCACCTGCTTCTGGCTGTAGTTGCAGGTGCGTAATTTGTTACGGTTTCAAAACATATATGAATAGTTCCAGTACCTCAAAGACTGCGAGTGACCGCCGTCAAGCAAATCCCAATCTGTATTTGCAATCACATTCCCGAGCTGGATCTTATACCCACTACCTTGTGAGTCAGGCTATTGATCCAAAGGCTCCGGGTTGAGTCCCTCAAGCAAACCACAGAAGCACAACGACCACCTCCCTTGCGATTGCCCACCAATGCAATCGTATGTCTGCGCACAAAACACTCAGCATCGGATGCTGGAACGTGCGCACACTACTGGACCGGAACTCGAGTGAGCGCTCCGAACAACTCAGTGCACTTGTCGCGATGGAACTGGCGCTCTACCACATCGATATTGCGGCGCTCAGTGAGACTCGGCTCGCTGAGCGAGGTAAGTTACATAAAGCAGGTGCTGGCTACACGTTCTACTGGGTGGGCAACGGCACCTCAGCACCACGTGAACTTGGGGTCCGATTTGCAATGTCGGATCGCATAAATGGCCAGCTGGTGGTTGAACCAACAAGCATCAGTGCGCGACTGATGACCGGTCGCTTACGACTTGGAAGGGGTAAGTTTATAATCGAATCTACACGCATCTCTCCTCCGTGATACGGTCTGTGCCGAGGAGCGACCGACTAATTCTGTTGGGTGATTTCAACACGCGCGTTGGGCGTGATGCATCGGTGTGGACAGATGTTATCGGTCCGCATGGCATTGGTTCAGCGAATGCGAACGGTGACAGGCTGCTCCCATTGTGTGCCACTCACGGCCTGACGATCACGAACACTCGGTTTGCACTAAATGCGAGTGATATGGCAACTTGGACGCACCCACGGAGTGGTCACGCTGACCTACTCAACCACGTCCTCGTACGTCAGCGTGATATGCGTGAAGTGCACAGTACACGTGTGCTGCGTGGAGATAAGTGTGACACTGATCACAGATTGGTGAGGACCAAACTGTACATATATTTCAGTAAATATATGTATTGCACTCCCGCCGTGAATCGGTGTAAATTTATCATTCTCTGCGTCGGTACTGTGCAGAAACGTATTGAGTTGGAGAAGGAGATGGTTACACACCTGTGTGATGCGGACAGCACAGCCACAGTGGACGACCTGTGACACCACATTCTCGACCAGTTGATAGCTGCTGCCGAGGAGATCATCAGGCGCACAAACTGTAAGCGGTCTGTTTGGTTTAATATGAACAATGCGACGATTGGCGCATTGGTGTCGGAGAAGAATGTAGCATTTGCTGCACATGCCGCAGACTCCAGTGACTTGGAGAAGAAGAGTCATTTTCGCAAACTTCGACGGCGACTGGTGGTGGACGGAGAAAGCGCAGCAGATTGAATGCTACGCCGAACGCCGTCAGCACAAGGAAATCTTTGACTCCGTGAAGCCGGTGTATGGACCGAGGTTGAAGCTGCTGAGGACACTGATCGGTGGTAATTCAGGCGCTACCTGCACACAGGCTGCAGAGATAATGCAGATCTTTAAAAACCATTTCGACTGTCTCCTGAACAACCATTCAGAGATCGACTGGCCTACTTTTAACGGCCTGAAGCAGCATGATGTGGAGGCGAGTCTGGCGGAAACGCGGACACTGATAAGACACAGAGAGCACTTGCTCAGCTGTGAAACTGCAGGTGTGCCAGTGCCGACGGGATCCCGTCTGAAGTAGTAAAACTTGGCGGACCCGCGTTGGTGACTGTCGTGCACCACTTGGTGCAACTCGTATGGATTGAGGAGGAGGTGCCTGCTGAGCTGAAGGATGCCTTTGTGCTACCACTGTACAAAGGCAAAGGAAGTAATCAAGGTGCCACGAATTATTGTGGCATCAACTTGCTGATTTGTGTGGGAAAGGTGATTGCCCGAATCCTGCTTAATCGCCTCATCATTCGGGTTGTGGAACCGAAGGTGGCAGGAGAGCTATGTGGATTCCGTTCGGGTCGCAGCACTATAGATGTGGTGCTTGTGGCTCGTCATTTGCAGGAGAAGTGCAGAGAACGACACCAGCCGTTGTACTCTCGTTTTGTTGATTTCAGCAAGACATTTGAAACGGTGAACCACGAGGCATTTTGGTTGGTGTTGGTTAAGTTTGGTTTCCAGGGTAAGTTTGTGTATTTCTTTGAACGTCTGCACAGTAGTATGCAAGCGAGGGTGCAACTGAGTGGAGACACCTCGGATGATTTTGCAGTTGTCACTGGTGTGAAGCAATGACATGTGTTAGCTCCTGTCCTGTTTAATATTTGTCTTCATACCATGATGTCGCGAGTGTTTGATGCAGCTTGTGCTTAGGTGTTCGTGTGGAGCACCATATTGATGGCGGGTTGCTGAACATCCATCGATTCGATGCGAGAAATCAATCTGTGAGAAAACTATCCGTATGTTGCTGTTTGCTGACGACTATGCGTTTTTACACACAGCGCAGATGAGTAGCAGCACATAGATTCGACAGCGGCCAAAATTCGGGCTCAGCAGCAACACAAACAAAAGTGTCTGTATATTTCAGCCGTCACCAAAGGCGCAATTTTCAATAATGTCGCGAAGCAGCATTGGTGCTGAAGTAATGGAAATAATCTCCCGCTTCTGCTACCTTGGGAATGTGATGTCTACTGACCAGCATCTACACAGTGAGCTTCCTATCCACCTTTCGAAGACAGCGGTGGCATTCGGGAAGCTAGAGTACCGAGTGTGGAACAACCATCAACTTACCGTTAGCACGAAGATGATGGTGTACAAGTCCATGGTGCTGTCCTTTCTTCTATGGGGCAGTACAACGTGGACGATGTACCGGCGGGATGTGCGATATCTCGAGCGGTTCCATCAGCAGTGTTTGCGACGGATTCGGCGCATCGGTTGGTGCAGCCGAGTTGCAGACAAGGAAGTGTTGCGTCGAAGTGGGATGTATGCAGTGAACTGCATACTGTTGCTGAGACGTCTGATGTGACTCGGTCATGAAAGTCGTATGGATTCGCGCGGATACCGAAACAACTATCATATGGTCAGCTGAGTATTGGGAAGCGGCGTATGGGGAAACCGAAGCTCCGTTACCAGGACTTGATCAAAGTGAGCCTCCCACTTTGATTGCAGCTCATGGGAAGCGAAAGGGGTTGATCAGCGTGCATGGCGCGATCTGATCACCAAGGAGTTTGCGGAGATGCAGGAGATATTCCTCATGCATGTGGAGAAGAAGCGGCAATTGCGAAAGCGGCAGGCGCCGATGGGTTGTACTCCATCGACATCGAGCGCATGGTGCTGTAGCACATGCGGTCGCGAGTGCCTGAGTCATGCAGGATTAGTGAGCCATGAGCGAGGCCACTCGGCGCCAACACCGAAACGACGACGGGTCCTGCAGAGAATGCAGGCAGAACCAGTACAGCGTTTGTCTGTACGCTGCATTCGATTTACTAACCGCTTGCTTGCATGCGGGGTCTCTTTATTTCAGGTGGTGGAGTTGCTATGATTTTTCAGTAATGTTACGTAAATTATGTTCTAATAACTTGCACACAGGGCTGAACTTAAGCGTAGTTAAGGTTGATAACATTTTCGCTTTTGTGACATTTCCTTATAATTTATTTTCTGTGGTCTTGAACCTATAGCGGAATTGTTACAACCAAACTTTTTATATGCACATTTATTGAAGAAATATGTCGGCATAGTCCTATGTATTATTCGGTTTATTTCATTTTATCTTGTTGTCTCAAGTGCTTGGCTGTTGCTTGATATCCCCTGCGTGGCTGCGTTTGATGTGCATGTTGACAAGGCGTCTACCTGTTTATTACCCGCTACCTCGTCCATACTGGCTCTAGGAGACAGTTGGTCGCTGGCGGAGGGGAGGCGGTGCACACTTCTCGTGTCCGTGCTAGGCTTCAATAGTCTTTCAATGCACTTAGTGTGGAGCGGATCACGGTCAAGCCACCGTCTTTTGTGCGCTTTATTCCAAAATACATCATGCTTGTGTTTATCTGTGACGAAGTGTCTGTCGGCTCCGTTGATGAAACGTGGCTTCCATCCACATGCCTCCCGGTCTTGTTCCTTCGGGTTTACACTGGATATGGGGTGTATGTGGATGGAACTCCGGGTGGTGCGGCGCATTCCACCCGTGGTCGCTCTGTAGGCGCAGGCGTCCTGTGGCTGGCCACAGTGACAAGCAAATTCGGAAACGGATGCAGCCAACCATATTGATGTGCACAAAGGTGCCAAAATCGATGTAAAATACATTAAAACGAAAGTAACCGGAGGACGAAAGCCATTCTAATTTTCAAGGTGATAACATGAGGACGGTTCTATGGTTGGCCGTATTACTTTGCGTGAACTTATGGCTAATTGTAGTTTCTTAATCACTCTGATGTCTTCAAACCGACAATCACTTAAATGCACATTTGGGATTAGTTTTACAAAACATGCACAATTAACTATTTTATGCGATCGCGTTGTACAGCTTGATCAAGCCACTTAGTTGGACTGCGACTCGCAGCGTCAAGGAATAAACTGTTTATTTTTTAGTTGTTTTTTAATGATGGTGGGAATAATTTGGAATACCTGCAGCTTGGGCTTTCTGTTCAGATTTTGTTCTGTTCCCAGAGCTGAATAGTTTTGTTGCAGTCGTTTCATCACCGATCCGGTTGAGTTCGTCACTCGACCGTCCACCAAGTGTCGACAAACCGCACCGTTTGCTTACCACGCACTGACGAAGGCACCTCGATTAGTGCTAAAAGGCGTCTGCAACGAAACTGTTCAGCTCGGAGAACAGGACAAAAGCTGAACATAGGTAATGAATCTAAATCCACCCAATTGATTGGGCACACTTCACCAAACATCAAATCATCATGGCAGAACGAGACTTCGAGTATTGCCACATCTTACGGTTGAAGCAGAAACACATCTCTTATCGATAGCTCGTCTTCGGAATTGGCCCTGTTCTATCCGATTCTTCCCCGATATTTGGTGGATTGAGTGTTACCTGGCGAAGCACAGCTTAAAAGAACAAAGGAAGGAAACCGTGGTCAAGACCAGTCCTGTTCACAGTGGCTCCAAGGCAGGAAGGCATAGTACGCACGAAGCGACGATAGCCTTCAGGAGCAAACCGCTCGAACTCGTTGAAATACTAAATATCTTGGAGTTACGTAGACCGGTACGTTCAAAGTAAGTGGTCTAAGTATTGTGAATGTTGGGCTTTAATCCAGTTTGAAGCTAATAAAATAATATACTAGCGATTTATTTATCACCAAAGACCATCTTCTGAGTTCCCATTCGAAACGGAATTTGCTACACAACTAAGCGACACGAGGTTTAATCGAACCATGTCCAAACAATTGTTTGATGGGCATTTCACGTCTAGCTGCCGAATACTGGTTACAAGGCATGCCTTACATACACGAATATGAGCATGTTGGAAAATGCGAAAATCTTTGGATCCGACATAAAACAGTTACTCACTGCTCTTCCCAAAACGCGGTCATTGTTCGATCTTGCACTGGTCGGTGCAACATCACACTGAAAACATGCGTCCCCTGACTCAATACTGGGGTCTGGAACTTCCAGCACCCCTCAGAGAGCAGTTTAATGCCGATACGCAAGTGTTCATTGCAAGCGTTCCGCTCTTCAGCCATGTTAGTTGACCCACCAAGATCAAATCGCGATGTACAGCATCATTGATTGATTTAGTGATTACGAAGGCGAAGCACATGATCAGTTAACCACATATACCTGAATATCTAGGGCCCAGTTATCACGTCACCATTCGTTATGATTACGTGTGTTATGCGGAGTACTCACTGGAATGCAATGACTTGTTTCGTACAATCACACATTACGATAGACAAAGAGAACTAGTAATAGAAGCGACCTGGAAGGTTTCAGATGATTAATCCATTGCAAATACCTGGATAGAGTTTGTTGGCATTTTGCTTGCTTTGATCACATCGGCTGGACGGCACATGAACCATGCATTTGTGTCACACTCTCTGCAAACAAGTTGAGTTTTCTCGTACTGATAGTCTTGATTTCTGTTACCTCAAGCGATCCGGTGCCTCAAATGTGCGATGTCTTCCCACACACCTGACCTTGAAATTCACTCTCACCCACTGGTCTGCTGTAGTTCATATGCATCAGGCCGCCGCATGTCTGATACACACTCTTACCTTGACTCATATATCGTCGACTGTCTTGTCTGTTGCATGTGCCTGGAGATCTGGTCAATACATTGTCCGGTGCGGTGGAAGTCTTTGTTCTGACAACTCAACGCCCCATTAAGCGCGATTATAGCGCTGGCGATGGAGATGGCTGATCACTCAGAGCTAACCCAATTACTACAACAGCAGCATGATTATATCCAGCGGTAACAGCGGACTATGCTTCAACAAGAACAAAGACAGATATTGTTATTCCAAGCACTCACTGCGAAACCGTCATCCCTAAATCTAAAACCTACCATAGTTAACACCGAGTCCCTTCAGCTGGAGGGTTGGCAAACGGAATGCAAGATTTCCTGTATGATGCAGAGAAGGACATCACATTCGCAACCTAGTACAGGCGGTATGAAGACATCTGATTGACGCGAGCACGCTTGATGATGCAGCCAAAGTACAGTTGTTGCTACGGAGGCTGGGCGCAAATGAGCACAACCAGCACTGTAATTTCATTCTACCGAAACATTCCCGCGAGTGCAATTTCCAGGAGAGTTTAGCTGTTCTCACTTCATTTTTGGTGAAAGGTCCTCAATTTTCAACATCCCTTATCAGTGTTTGAAGCTGCTTAAGAATCAATCCGAGAATTATGTTTCATACGCGGGCAGAGTGAACCATTCATGTGAACATTTCAAGCTCAAACAATTTTCAGATGATCAGTTCAATTCACTCATTTTGTGTTTGGCTTGACCTCTGCAGCTGACGCAGAAATCAGAACAAGTTTGTTATCCAAACTGGATTCATCTCCGGATTGCACCATTCAGGACATCACCGTAGAGTGTCAGCGTCTGGTCAAATTAAAAATTGACTCACCAATGTTTCAGTCAAGACAACTGATATCAGAGGTCGCGATGGTTGATAATATTTCTACCCGAATACCGACAGATGTCTATAACACCGCACGACAGAAGCCAGCACGACTTAGTTGGAATTGCGGTGAGTGGCATTTTTTCAGAAACTGTCCGTTCATCAATCACCAGTGCACCGTCTGCCACAAGAAAGACCATAAAGAAACGCATTGTCGATCAGCCACCCGACGTCCACATCGTGGGATCAATCAAAACTGTTTCAACAACGCGGAATCAAATGGGAGTCTAATGTGGTTTATGCAACTGCACAGGAAGGATTGTTTCACTTCATAAGTTTACCACTGCCACTATGAATAGTCACTCAGTGCGCCTACAGCTGGATACCGCATCTGACATTGCCGTCATCTCCAGCCCGACATGCTCAGCTATCGGTATACCGATACTGTGTAATGCGGAAAATACCGCAAGGGGTGCATCGAACAGTATCCTACAGCTATATGGTAAATTTTCCTGTGAATAAGTTTACAGCAACGATAAGCGAACTGGCGTATGTCACCTTTCTGACAACCTGGGATTAAACATACTCGGTATTGATTGGATAACCGCGTTAAATCTATGAAGCGTTCCTCTCGACACTGTGTGAGATCAAACCGAGCAAAGCCCATCTGGTCCGAACAGGTCATCACAGTACTATATAGCGCAGAATTCTACAATCGCTAGCGATATGCAGAAGCAATTCCCAGAAGTTAGTGGACAATGAATTGGATCGCTTGGAACAATCAAGAGTGATTTCTAAAGTGGGATACTCAGACTGGGCATTGCCCATAGTATAGTGAAAAAGACAAACGTAAACATTCGCCTATGTGGAGATTATTCAACCGGCCTGAATGCAGCACTGAAGCTCCAACAATATCCGCTGCCACTACCGAAGGATCTTTGCGACAAACTCAACGGCAATCGCATTTTCTCAAAGATTGATCTCTCAGATGCATATCTTCAATTGGTACTCGATGATGACGCAGGCGCCTTCTTACAATTAACACTCACCGTGGTCTGTATCAGTACAATCGGCTACCATTCGGAGTGAACGCTGCTCCGGGACTCTTTCAACAACTGATGGATACTATGCTAGCGGATATACCATCGGCTTGTGCATACTTGGAAGATATTATCATCGCATCAACAGACAGAACCCATGATAGCTGTCACCCCTTGCAAGTATTCGAACGCCTACGGGAATCTGGTTTGACTCTGAGAGCTGATAAAGGTTATTTGTTTATGCCTCAAATGAAATACCTTGGTTTTATTGTCGATCGTGACGGGAGAGACCTAATATTGAAAAGATGCGCCTCATCGAGGAGTTACTCATACCACACGATATACCTACTCTGCAATCGTTCCTGGGCATAATAACTTATTACATTGCATTTATTCCCAATGTGCATCGATTTCGCGGGCTAATGAAAGAGTTGCTGGGTAAAAATCGACCCTGGGTTTGGTCATCCGAATGTGAGGAAGCGTTTAGGCTCATTGAGAAAGCCCTTGTATCTGACTTAATGCTGGCACATTATGACCCAAAGGCAGATATCATTGTCTCCGCAGATGCCTCTAATTATGGTGCTGGAGCAGTTCTCCGTCAGCTGTTCGACTCTAGTACCTTCAGAGCGGTTACCTGCGCATCATATGTCTTAACTAAGTCTGAAAGAAACTGCTCACAAGTCGAGAAGGAGGCACTAGCTTTAACTTTTGCTGTCAAAAGGTTTCATCGGATGTTGCAGGCCAGAAAATTCGTATTAGAGACTGACTATAAACAATTATTAGCGATTTTCGGTTCAATCAGGGTATCCCTGTGTACGCGACGAATCGCCTCCAGCGCTGGGCGACACTGTTGCTCGGATATAATTTTACAATAGCTGATGCGCCTACGGCAGATTTCAGCTACACCGATGCGCTGTCTCGACTTATCGCGAAACAGCCAAGCATAGAAGAAGACCAAGTAATCGCGTCAGTTGCGCTTGAATCGAGCGTGAAACAGCTTCTTTTTGATTCAATCAGAGCTTTCCCCATTATCTGTGGACATTTAAAAGCACACCAAACTCGACCCACTTATGCAAAACATTATTCCTTTTTTAAACACAATGTGGCCAGACCGGGTTACTAACACACGTTAAACAATTTTATTGGCGACGTAACTCGTTACCATCTTTTGATGATTGTGTTATCTTCGGTGAGCGGGTGGTTGTTCCGAAGTCCCTGCAGGCAATGGTATTAGGATATTTGCACCTACATCACCCCGGAATATCACGGATGAAATCTTTAGCCAGAAGTTCCGTATACTGGCCTTTTGTTGACAACGCTGTCCATGATTGTGTCGTCACATGTAGCAATTGTGCATCAGCAGCGGAACTTCCAAGCAAAATCATCCAACCCTGGATGCCAGCCTTGGGAGAAAATTCACGTTGACTTCGCTGGTCCAGTTCAAGGACAGTATTTTTCGATCGTGGATGATGAGTATACCAAGTGACTGGACGTATTCCTGATGAAACAACTGCGACAGCGGCCGCAGTATAAAACTGCAAGTTATTTGCACGGTTCGGTTCATCAAACACCTCGGTTTCCGATAAGGATTCGGAATTTATCTCCGACGAGTTTGGTGCTTTCTGTCAGCGTAATGGTATCAAACACTGCCGGTCACCTCCGGGGCATTCCCAGTCCAACAGGCAAGCAGAAAGATTCGTAAATACCTTCAAACGTTCACTTCTAAAACTGCGGGGGAAGCACTGACCGAGGAACTCATACAGCTGTTCCTGTTAACTTATCAGGCTACGTCGAACCCCGCTGTACCAGGTCGCAGATCCCAGCGGAAGCCATGTTGGAGCGTGAGATACGTCTTCCAATTGATGCAACACGCTCTAAGTTTTTGCGCAACGGCCACTCGCGTCGGACGTGAGCAGAAGTTTTCCACCATCGGAACCGGTGTATGAGTTGGATATAAGGCAGAAACACCAAACCTGGCATTCTGCATTGGTACGAAAATGAAAATGCACTGTGCTGTACGACGTGTCTATCGGACCGTTGTCTCTCGTACAGCATGTTATTCAGTTACGAAAACGACGTATCGAACACACATTCACTTCTACTTTCGAGTTGTGCCTTTGGATACACTGCTAGACACGTTTGAACTGCCAAAAACTGTGGGCCTTAGTCAGCCGATGGAAACCTTCACAGAGCCATGCCACGAAGTCACTCGGAGACCCATGCGGACAACTAAACCGAACCGACGTTTGCAGGTGAACACAGCACTTCATTCGGAGGAGTCTGATGCAGCCATTCTCAACTGGGTCCATTTGGCCCTCTCCCTGTTGGGGGTTGTAAAATATTCCCGGAGGAGTGGCACGGAGCGAGAAAAGGTTTTAGCGTGCCATGGGGGCTGTGCTGTGAAAAGTGGGTTGTGATAACACAAATGACAACATTCATTTATAAATCATTTTCTGATAGTTTCTCTCCGCGCACGCATCTCCCATGGTAACTACAGGTCGGTGTAAGGGATTACGCGCGCGTAAGTGTTTGTTTACGAAGTTGTGAAAGCCAGGCTGAGTAGACTTTCTGCTTCGGAGCTGGCATAGCTCCGCCAAACTTGCTCAGATTTCGCCGGGTTCAACTCAAACACAATCATCACACGGCGATTTAAACGGTGCAACTAACAACCAATTGGTCCCCAGCACTTTGATGCCTATCCACAGTGAGTCAACTGAGCTTAACTCAACACGTGGGCGGGGCCTTTAAATCGGAAGTGCCGTTGTCACCGAACATCATTTTTACAAAGCACTATGGATACAGTAATGTTCTCAGAAGCTTTCAACTTGCATATTTGTCAAGCTATTTTCAAGGTTACCGTTACTGTCCTCCACGTAATCTTTGCGACGAATTCAAAATGCGGCGCGTGTGAAGATGAACGGCCCCGATTGGAAGTCTAGCTTGCAACACTGGCTTTAAACTATTTTGTCCGGAATTGTTTAATTGTTGCTCTTCTAGACTGATCTTTTCTTTAAGTGGCACTTCTACACAGTGAACTACTATGCATTCCTACAAATGTATTTTTTGATAATGTAAGTTGAGGTCGTATGGAATAGCTGGTCGCGCTCTCCAGTGGGTGTCAGCTTTTCTGGATGGACGAGAACAGTGTATTCGTGTGGGAAGCAGTCTTTCGTTTCGACAAGCTGTACTTAGCGGCGTTCCGCAAGGCTCTGTCCTAGGTCCGCTGCTTTTCTCAGTCTACGTGAATGACTTGCTGGAGGAGCTTGAGGTACCATCGCTCTTATTTGCTGATGACCTAAAGCTCTGGAATATTGTTGATATCCCTGAAGGTCCTGTGGCTCTTCAACGGGCTCTGGATAGACTCTGGGAATGGTCTGTCTTGTGGTTGCTGCACATAAACCGGGCAAAGTGTTCAGTGCTGCGTGTCGGAGCGTCTGATTCCTCCACAAGTTATGTGCTGGATGGGAGTGAACTTCCTCACGTGACTCATCAGGTTGATCTAGGTGTCGTCCACTGTTCCACACTACACTCTGGAGACAACTGGAAGTAGGCGGCTAGTAAAGGGTTCCGGATGTTGTGGTTTATCCGTCGTTCTTTTGGGACCCTAACCGCTGATGTGTTTGTGAAGCTCTTCTCGCCGTTTGTGCGACCCCATCTGGAATATTGCGTCCAGGCCTGTCCACCATGCCTTGTCCGGGACAAAATGGCACTAGAAAGGGTGTTGCGTGTCGGTACTAGATTGGTCAAGGGATTACGAGGGCAAACGTACCCCGAACGCCTACTTTAGTTTGGGGATGCAGTCAATGCACTATCGAAGGATTGGAGGGGACCTAATCCTAACCTACCGTATTTTGACTTGGAAGGTTTGTATCAGAGAGCTCAATTTGTCCAGTCGTTTGGAACTCTCATCACATTGTTTCCCTACAACTCCTTGTTATGGACAGCCCATTTCCCTTTGAATGTGCCAGAACCCCTGCTGCTTGTTGTACCTACCCCTTGAACATTGATAATCCATTCGACTTCGCTCCTCTAGCCCACCGTCTTTGGTCACTCAAACCCGCCTTACACATTTCGCTTTTACACCCTTCATCATTTGATGTGCTAGTTACCGATGTCCCATCGCAGACCTCACAGGCATCCTCACCACATTATGCGCTATACAGACACTCCGCCAATCAGCTGTTCCGAACATGTCTATCTTCATAGCCAATCGATCTTCCAAGCTACGCTATTGGTGTATTTTGCCCTATCAGTCATTGACACATCGAGCGACTTTGCTTGGCATATGTCCATACGTGTAGGCAATCAATTGGTGTATTGGCTTGCTTCGAAGCGGTGCTGCACAGTTGCGCCTTCGCGCACTTGTTTGCATTTGGTGCTTGGCTTTTGGATCTGTTTTCCGTTGTATCTACTGAAGTTTCTATTGCTTTCTTGTTTAAGGAAACCGCTTGAGGTTTGTCACTTTTGGGATTTGTTGTTATTATTCAATAGAACTACAGTTGCACCGGCATTGATTTTTTGACTTATCCCGGGGATTGCGAATCCGTTCCGGTCTTGAATTTCGATAACCGGTGGCTGCGCGTATTGCTCAAGGTTTCTAAGCGTTTTAGCGCTTACAAGGTTGGCCCTGATTTATCCATGCTATTTAGTCCTGCTAGATTATCTGGTCTCCGCGGGCATTGAATGAAGCTGGACAAACTGCGGTCCGATCGAGTTAGAGCGGAGACGCGGTTATTACGTCGAGTCATCGAGCGCTGGAACCAGTTTGCAGGAGAAGTTGTCAAGGAAGCTACAGTTAAGGGGTTTGAGCGTCAACTAGTCGCTCTTGGACGGCAACACGAAAACGTTCATTTTTCCTGACAAATTCTCATCTTCATACTTAGATTCTATGTTTCTTTACTTTTCCTCGCCATTATTATTATTCTTTTCTTTTAACTGATTTCCCTTACTCTCTTACGTTTGCTTTTTCTTCCTCTCTTACTTACTTCACGTAACTGATATAGCTGGGACGGCTAATGTAAGGAACGTGGGCATTAAATTGGTGGACCAGGGTGTTTTCCTTTTAGACCCATCAAGAAGTCGGAGCACCAATATCAAATCCTGGATCGACGACCCGCTCAAGAAGGAACGTTTACGGGATTCGTCTCATAGTTCCAGTCCCACTTGAACTTGAACTCATCCGCTGTCGATATTGTAAACTGCTGAATATGTGCCAATTTGGATGCATAAAGCTTTAGTTGACTTCACTTGACTGAATTGAATTGATCTATTGTGCAAGCTGCAGGGGACCTAGTTTACTCTCTTCAATACCCTGCGGCGGTTACAGCACAAAGCCACGGTGATACTAACTGCATTTTCCTCAGTGACAACTCAGCTGCCAGTCAGTCTCTTTCGTTCCGGTCTCACTGCGGTAGCGTTAGGTCACGCGTTTTTCGTCTCCAGTCTCAGTTGGTGGTGTTCCACTAGTCTGTACTTCTAATGGCTAGAAGGGATGGGAATTATAAAATTATCGGTGTGAACACATTTAGCTGACATTTAAAATGATAGAACACTACCGTCTCAGCTCGCGTGTAGGTCTGGCGGCAATGTCACCTTAACCCGCAAGGTTCCGAATTCGAGTGGTTAATATGAGCACGTGGGTACTATCTTACGTGAGGACATCCGCTTGCTTTTGTGAGTATATATAACATAATGCGTACATAAAGGTGCTTCTTCTTTTACTTATAGAAATCAACAGCCTTGCCAGTACGTATTTGGTGCCATGTTTGGCAATAGCTGATGTACGGTATTCGCTACGCAGTTGACTCTGCTATGCAGGTTTCTTGAACTATCCGGTAATGTTTTCCGTGGTCACCTCTTCTGGCCTTCATTGTACCTGATACCACTGTTTACTACAACTTTCCTGTAATGTAGATGTGTCTAGTGAGTATTGTCATTTCCTGAGTTCCATTTGTTTTCATCGTCGTCTTCTGTCAAAATTTTGCTTCCGTGATTCTACCAATTCACCGTATTTTCAAACCCATCTCCAGAAACCACCTTCCGGGTGGGTTCTAACAGTGTTTCTACATATTTACATTCAACGTTGTAGCCACCAACAGATGTCATAAGTATGCTCGTCAAACGTCTTTTCTTTTAATCTCAAGGTCAAGCAAGAAGAAATTTACTGTCATCAATTGTTCATACTGCCTACCAGTTTCGTCTTGTCGAATGATGTTATTTAATGCCCATGATATGTACGTGAAGGAAAAAAAACAAAAGGAGTATATATATATATATATATTAGCAAATCACAATTACAGAGTTCAGAAATAAAATCCTCGGCAAAGAAGAAGTCTCGGCAGTACTCCGTAGAAAACCTGTCATTTGGATTCATCGCATCACTTCAAAACCCCACTCTACCTATGTGTCTAATTTGCCAAAACACTCCTTCAAGTGAAATTATACGACCACATAAACTGAAAAAACATTTGAAAAGTGTCGATAGGGGCGAAGCAGAAAGTCCGTAGATTTTTTAGATAGCTGCGGGATAGTTTCGAAAACATACCAACTTTAAAGAGAATAGTTTCTGACAGGGCAAGTATAGCAAACGGACTTATGGCGTCTTATAAAATCAGCAAATTGATTGCCTAAAATTGCAGTCCACATAATCTTGGAGAAAATATTTTCCTGCCTTCAGTATCAACAATACTGCCGGACCTCATGTAAATGAATTCGCAAGAAGCAGTTTAAGAGATTCTGTACAGCAACTCTACTGTATCTAGGAGAATAGATGAGATGACTCAGGACATAGAAAGCACCATAGTTACCTTACTACAGACCAGAAACTTTCGTTACGAGTAGATTAATCTTCTTCTTCTAATAACGACGCTTGTCTCGCGGCAAATGTCCCATTCTTAGAACAATGGTACAATGGAACAAGGGTATGTCACGGTTAAAATAGTGGATGCTTCACAACTCCCGTAGGATGGCTAGGAAGAGAACCACAACATGGTGATTAGAAAACAAAGGGATAAAACGGAAATCCTTCAGGTGAACTCACCACAGTGTTAACGCAGGGGAACGCAGAAAGAGCCAACCACAGTTGTGTAGGTTACTTCTGACTGTACAACTTTCGTCGCATTATATCGTCTGTCGAGACACACAGGCTATATCACATAGAGTAGGTGGGTTAGGACAACATCATGGTGTTTTTTAAACATAGGTAAAGCGGGGGCGGTAATAACGCAATTTGGCGGGGGGCCTTTCAAGGCTGACACACACGAAGAGAGTAAAATTTCCGTCAAAATTCTAACCGACTGTATTGCATGGCTAACTTGAACTGATGGCCTCTCAAATTCGTGTTGTGCCTCCGTTGTAGTAGGTGACGGCGGACGTGGTTAGGGTTCGTTAGAATCTGGTAGACCGTAATAAGGTCTCCACGTAGGCGCCGGTACCGGCCAATGTATAAGTTTAGGGTCCTCAGTCTAAGTTGATAAGGAAGGTTGAGCAACCCTTTGACGTACTTCGTGGCTCGTCGCTGTGGAGTCACGAGCGCTGCAAGGTCTTGTTTGTGCCATGGCTGCCACACCTGGATCGCATATGCTGCATGAGGTCTCACGTAGGTGTTAAGCAACTGCGAACAGACAGAGGGATCAAATCGCCCAAATGCCATCCGCAGTATACGAACGTGTAAGTTCCCGGTCTTCGACACTTTCTCAGTTTGTACTGAGCAGTCCAGATCAGCCTGAACTAGTACCCTAAGTTCGCCCTCCTGGATGACTGCTTGCACGACTTGATCTCCAAGCTTGTATGTGATGTCCGGCTGATGGCTAATATGAACCACGTTCCACTTCCCCGAATTGAACTGGAGCAGGTTGTGCTGTGACCACCCATACGCTCTGTCCCGGTCTCGCTGAAGTACATCGTGATCTGCTGAGTCAGCGATTGTAGGCCACATCTTAACATCGTCAGCGAACAGCAAGAAGCTGAAGCAATCAAACGCGTAAGCTCGTTAATGAATACAAGAGACAGATGCTGCCCCAGAACTGATCCTTGTGGAACTCCACATACAACATAAATCGGGTCGGACAGCGTAATTTGAACTCCGACCTGCAGTTGCCCGTATTGCAGAAAATTCTTGATCCACCCAAGAATAGGATCATCAAATCCATAGCTTTCGAGTCTGTGAAGCAGAATGCGGTGGTCCAGTCAGTCGAAGGCTTTGGAGAAGTCGAGGTAAATGACGTCTGACCCTCTGCCTGTATCGGCCGCTTCCGTCCAAATACTGCGTGCAATCAGTAGGTTGATGTTGCATGAACGGTGCTAACGGAAACCGTGTTGCTCGGATGCTATGATGTTGTGGCGTTCTAGGTGGTCTACTAAAACCTCAGCGCTGATTGCCTCCATCACCTTTGAAAGCAAACGGAGGAGAATCACTGGGCGATAGTTGGCAGGTTCCGAGCGTTTATCGCCTTTAATAATTTTGAGTGATTAAGCCGTGTTTCCACATGGTAGGCACAATTTGTTCATCCAAGCACTTTTGGTGGTAATGTGATAACAGCCCGGCCTGCGTTTCTGTTACTACCTTCAGCGCCCTCGGGTGAATATAGTTGGTTCCGGGAGAGCTGTAGGTGCGTAGTGAGAACAGAATCCTCAACACACCTATGGCAGTAAAATCGATGTTAGTGAGTGTTGAAGTTAGGAATATGGATGTGGGTATGTAAAGCTGGCAGACGTCCCTTTGGAAGGTTGGGGCATACTGCATGCGTAGTGGGTTGGCTGCCTCTTCGACACTTTGTGCCACTCCGACTGGCGTGTCAGGTGGGGGATATCGTGCTTCATTTTCCGGATGGTGTTAGCATGCTTGTATAGGGGCTTTTTGTTCTTGGCAAATTTACAGGCCACTTGTTGTAGGTGGGTCAAGTCGTCCTCACAGACAAGTATGTTACAGTGGTTGCGTTGGATAACTTAATGGCTCCAGGTTTCGGAATGAGGACGAGCTCTATAAGTGTGCCAAGCTGCATTCATTATTGATATGCGCATGCGAGTTCTACTTCTGATGAAAGACGAGGGATTGGTGGAGCGAACCATCTTCCTTCCCGAACCTGTTACGGTTAGATTGCTGAAGTTGCCAACAAACTGTATCCAGGACCTGTCAGGTGAGCCACCTTGCAAGAACTCCCAATCGGGCGTATCAACTAGGTTGTTCAAGCTGTTGTAATGTGTGATAGTACTTGTTAGTTCTGTGTGTTCCTCAAGACATTCAGCGTAACGCACATAGTTATAAAGTATGGTGACATGATCGCTTAACCCTAGTGGGGTGTCTATAAATGGACTGTTGATCATGAGTTTCTCATTTGTAAGGACGTTAAGTACCGATGGTTTGTTATCAGCTCAGTTCCTTGTAGGTAAGCTGATGTGAATGTAGAGCGGGCTACTTGCGATAACGTCTTGCATTTCGGCCTTTCATGTTTCGCTAGGGGATACCGAGCTTTCCAATTCGTGCACGTTGAAATCGCCGGGGATAAGAACATGGCTGTAAGTTGGGAGTAAGTAGTGATGAGATTAGGTGGGAATCCATCTCTGGAGTGGACAATGAGGAGGGATATACGACTGCCACAAAGCAGTTGTCGTTGTGGCTGAGACGCAAATGGCACCATAGCGAATCGGTGACCCGCGTCTCCGGATCATCCAGTGGTTCGCATTGCAAGTCGTTAGGATAGTATAGGATAGCATCACCGCCCCTGCTGAGACGATCGTGTCGGAACAAGGACATACCCAGAATCGCGATCTCGGTAGCCGTAATCCCGGCTATGTAGATGAAATCCCAAGCGTTTGTTGCCTGGCGCAACCGAAGCCATGATATTTTGCTGAGGAGGCCTTGGGCATTCGTCTACATGCAGGAAAATGTTTCGGTTCTCAGCAACGATCCGTGGCACTTGTGACAAGGATGATAAGTCGTGCCGACCATTGTATGGTCAGCCGCAAGCCGTATTTTCTGTTATTATCGGTGAGCGGCTTGAAGTTGGGTTCGCTGACATTATGATTAGCCCCTGTGACAACCCAGTTTGCACAATGCATGGGGAGTGGCTGCAGCATTGCATAGAAAGATCCTCACTTCTTTCGGACTTGCTTCAGGTGTGAATTTCGGATAAGGTTACTAATTCGTTTACTTGCTGTGGGGGTGCTTTAAGTCGGACGGCAGTTTCGCTCGCCGCTTTGAACCGGAGCTCGGTTGGCAGTCTGATCCGAAGTGAATGCAAGTGTTCACGTAGCGTAAGTGCCATCTGCCCGGTTTGTATTACAACCTTAATTATCCTTGGGCCTCGCCCTTTGTAGCTTTTGATCTTCGCAGCCTCGAGAGATAAGTAGTAACAACGTCATTCAGGGGCAGCTTCTCACGAACATAGCGCCATTGCTCCTAGTCATGTGCCTTTGCTTCCCATTCATCGTGCTCGTGAGACTGGGAGAAGCCGTGGAAGAAAGCTGTTCTAGCTGCGGCATCTAGCTGGAACTCTTCTAAGCTCTGCCTCGTTTGCTTGTGCACGCTCTACGAAACGTCTGGAAAGACGTGGACCAGACCGACGTCGTTCTGGAAACGGGCAGTCGAAAGCAGCGCTGCTTCCACCTCATCGACAGAGTTAAGCACAACCCGAAGAAGTCTGGTTTTGTCATGATGCTTGGAATTCGTGTGGTGGGTGATCCTCGTCAAGTTGGAGGGTTTAGTCAGAATACAGAAGACCTTACTTATGGCATTCCACTGGTTAAGGTCATCCACCTGTTTCCCCTTCAAATAATTCAACGTTGACTCAGGTACGTTGGTACATATTATAGCCAGATCATCCAATCGTTTCTGCGTGTCTGCGTGTGTGGACCTTAATTGGGCGACCCAGCTATTTGCTGTGCATCCGTGCAGCGTTGCCTTTCATATTAGTCATAAGTGTGGTTATAGAAACAGCAGCATCTGATTTTGAAATACACCTTGATGCAACAATGTCGCAGTTGCCGTGGTTATTAGCATGTTTCCTGGGTTTCGGCGAAGTCTGGTGGGAGGAAGTGGATGTGTGGGAGATTGATGTAAATGGGCTGGGAGTGGACTGTTCGGAAACGCTTGCGCAATTTGGATTATGGCAGTGTTTGCAGGAGCAATTTATTAGTGCAGCATCTAGCATTGTTCGTTTGGCTTTCAGGGGAGTTCGGTGGATGGGTGTGTATCAGACATTCTGCTATGCTTGCTCTTATCGAAGCTATTTTGGTGCCCATCATCTTCTCAATTACGTTTGTAAGCTTTTCATACTTCTGAGACAGTGCATTTACGGTTGTAACTAGTTGGACAGTATGACGTTTGCACAGGACCAAGATCAGTCAGGCCTGTTGTGGATCAGTTTGCACTCGAATGGTGTTACGTTTCCGCATTTCGAATGGAAATAGGTTCGGTCATTTCTACAGAAAATTCATATTTTGACCATCTTATTGCACGTTCCACAGGCGCCTTTAGGCATCGCGGCTCGGTTATTTGCACTCATCAGGGCACATGAACGTGGGATGGTTAGTCCGACCCAGGACCCTGGATGGATTGATCCGGCAGCAAGTTCAGCCCGCCGAGACAGTAGCTGTTTCAATGTCTCGCTGTTGCGGTCTCGAGCGGATAATGGGATTCAGCGGTGCGCACACAAGCACACGAAGGCTCAGCGTGTATTGATGGGGTCGCGTGACACGACGACCCAGGCGAGGCTTTGGTAAACTACCCGAAGTGCTTTGGACGCGATGTTGAGTAGGTGAATGTCGCTAAATGTCTCATAACTTTGTTATGCTGCAGCCTGTAGGGATGGTTGCATGGTCGTTTGAGAGTCCTCAGCGTCTTCTACCGAATGTGACCAAAATTATTCCCCAAATGCTCGGGAATGAGGAGATTTTACAAGCAGAACTCGACGAAACTGAGAACGGGAGTAACAGCTTGATCCACACACACGTAAAATTTAAGAAATAGAAATAGCTGAGTAGCGCTCTTCGAACTGGTTAGAACGAGCGCACGCACAAGAATGTGTCGGGAAAACTGGAGTGACCACAGCGAGTGAAGCGAGAGGCGAGATAAAGTGCGGCTCTACGGCTCACATTGATCAATGATGATTACTCAGTGGAAGGGATGCTGATTTAATGGAGATATAAAACTAATACAAAGGTACAGCCTATTTTAGTGTTAGTCAATGGCTCTCTGCCCGAAAACTTTACCACAACGCAAAATCTAGTTGCAGGTGCAGCAGTTGGTGCTACCGCAATAGTCAGAAGCTAGAGAGGATTCATTCCCCGTCTAAAATGTGTTCTCGCTTCTGTTCATACAATTCACTGTGTGATTCACTTGGAGCACCTTCTATCTAAGTACGTGGGAGGGCGCTTAAACGATCGACTGTCAAGATTTATGGTAGTAATTAACTATATCAATCCGCACCCTTTTCAGGATCATCTTTTCCAGCAGTTGGGTAAGAAGAACAGTAAAGCTTTCCAGGTTCGACTTTTGCATACAGAAGTTGGATTACACTCCAAGGGCAACTGTATTCGCTGTTTGTCGCACTCTTGGACACCACCATTACCTTTCTTTTTGGAACTGACCATGAAAGAAAAATGTTTACAGCCAAGCCATGTTTTGTTTATCTGGCTGATGACTTCGAAAAACTACTTATTTAATAAAACGCTTCAAGGCAAGTTGAGTAGTCGCATCTCGAGCAAAGATCCATCATCGATTTTCTTAAAAACCTGAAGGTATATGTTCAAAATATCGTACGTCGCGACTTTTTACAGTTTTCAATCGAGTTTTTATTCCAGTCATTTACAACAACTCCGAAAAGAAGTGAAAGACAGGGTTCAAGACCTAGTTGGCATGGAAATCCCAAATGCGAGTTTAGATCCATTTGATGTTGGGTCGGCAATCTAGGAAAGTGTTATAGAGTATAAACATGACACATTAGCAAATCCAGACTCACGCTACATGGCAGCGATTTTTGTATAGACTGATGCCCCAGACAGTGGGAAATAGCTGAAATACATTTCCTAACATTTCGATTCACACACATGATCGAATATGGATTCAGCTACTGCTTTCTCGAACAACTGGTATAAACAGAGTTGACATCATAGCCAGAGGACATATTCGACTCTCGCTGTCAAGTCTGGAGCTGCACATAAGCAAGCTTGCTCAAGCCTATCAGCCACAAGGCTCGCATTAATACTGGGTAGCGCACGACATGTCATACCATTTGTTTTGTTTGTTATACATGTATTTATCATCAAAGTAATACAAAGTTATTGCAGAATTAATTACATGAGCACGGGAATTTCGTACAATGTAGTATGTGTTCAATGTGATCACCACTTTGTTTCACAACCTCTTGCAAGCGGACCTTTACATTTGTCACAACCTTCCTGCAAGTCTTCCGAAATCAGAGGACACAACTGCTTGGTGAGAACCCTGAGTTGAGCTGCGCTTGCACGTCCGCTTGTGAAGACATTATCTTTCAAGTAGCTGCAGAAGAAAAAATCACATGAATTTATGTCAAAGCTGTGCGGGGGCCACTGTTTCGCATCTTGATGACGCTCAGAAAACCGATGTGACATTACCCGCCCATCAAACATGTCATGGAGGTAATCAAGAACAACCTTGGCAGTGTGTGGGTGGGCTCCGTCATGCATGAACCACTGCGTTTGTAATGAGAGGCCTGTTGCAATGAGTTCTGGAATAAATCTGTTTTCGGACTTATCCTTATATCGATCCTAGTTCACCTTATGTTCAACACTCAAGCTGCTTTTATGCACCGTATTGAAAATTGCGTTTAGCGTATAGACAACCTTCCATACTAACCCCATGAAACCTACCAGATTTTCCATAAACCAATGTACACAAAAACGAGCTTGCACCTTTACATCTATTGTACTATATATGTAATGAACAGGATAAATGACAGGACATTTTGTGCGCTACGCTGTTGCACGATGAAGGTATTATTACGAAGTTACTACACCTCCTAATTCATGACATGTCTTAAAAACCAAGAATAAGTAAATACAATTTAGCATATTGGTGATTTTCTTGAGTGGTGTAAGATTGTAGAATGTAGAAGCCACGATTAACCTTTGCGCAATAACCTGCCTTGTCGGGGATCGAACCCAGTACATACGGCTTACCGGTCCGCTGCGGTATCAACTAAGCTACCGAGGGCCGACGACCAGGTGCGCAATTTAATAAATGACTTCTGCTTCGTTCGCGACTATTGCCAACAAGTAGAGCAGCGGACCGGTAATCCGTATGGCCGGCGTTCGATTCCCCATCGTGGTAGATTATTGTGCAAAGTTTAATCATGGCTTCTACTTTCTACATTATTACACCAATCACAAAAACCACCAATAATCTAAATTTACCATCGACCTTCGAACATCTGAAGGACTGGTACTTCCGTTCATTGGGAAGTGACGAGTGAGTGACCCAATCTGCAACACCAGGACAGATACTGTGCGCTTAATGGCAATACGTCGCGAACAAAACAGATGTTATGTAGTAAATTGCGCATCAGATCGTCAGTCCTCGGTAGCTCAATTGGTAGCGCAGTGGACCGGTAATCCGTATGTCCGGGGTTCGATTCCCCGTCGAGGCAGACTATTGTGCAAAGTTTAACCGTGGCTTCTACTTCCTATACTGCAAGTTGAAATATTACTGATGAGTTTGTGTGGTTACATACAAGTAGCTTGATGTTGCCTTGAGGCTAGGAGGCTATGAAAGTTACAAAACTAGAATTTATATGAGAAAGAGCAATGAAAGCAACATTGAAATTTAGCCATCATAACAAAAGATACCCATATGACCACTGGAAATCACAGGTTTGAGTCCGTTAGGTGTAGCGGATTGCTGAAATTATGGTGACAAATGCTGGGGACCGTAAGTAATGGAAAGTCTCAAACGGGGGCTTGGTTAAATAAAGGTTGAGAAATCCTGGTCTGGAGAACATGTTTTCAAAGGGGGAGATGTTACACTAGGCGATCCGGTGCTTTAAAAGTACAATGTCGTCCCACACACCTGACTGTGAACCTCACTCTCACCCAGTGGCCTACTGTGGTTCGTATGCATCAGGCCGCCGCCTGCCTGACACAGACGTACCTTAACTCAAATATTGTCGGCTGTCTTGCCAGTTACATGTGCCTTGATATCTGGTCAATACACCGTCGGGTGCGGTGAAAGTCTGTTCTGACGGCTCAACGTCCCATTAACCGCAATTATAACAGTTTCCGAGGCGACAGCCGAAAGTTTGTTGAAATCGCTGACGAACGTCTTTTGATAATATCGGATTGGCAACAGTTAAGCAAATACAATTAGTCACTTCAAACAGTCGTAACAAGTTATGGAATGCTTACACTACTTTTTCCTTCGCTGTGATATCCATCGAATCATGTGTAAAATGGAAAAACGGAACATTGAGTCTATCACAAGTAATTAAACGGTACACTGAACAGTTTCCGTGGATAAAAGATGTAAGCAAGGGAAAAGGCGGCTGCGATCACCTCGCTGAAAACCCTGTTGTCTTAATTCTCAACTGCTAAGTGAGGTGGAGAAATCTTGGAACAAATTGTGCTGCTCTCTGTTGTGGTTTCTCAACAGCACTGTGGTCACGATTTTGCCAAGTGTGACAAACTCGGAACGCATATTCAAATGGGGCCTCAGGTAAGTGTTTAACATTTGTGGGAAAGAAGTGGGCTCAATCCGGCAGAATACCCTTCGCAGTATGCCTGATTTTTGTTGCATTTTTATACCTTCATCTCGGCCTGTCTTGATCATCGTCCTGCACTAGAAATCGAAGACCACTTTCAAGGGCAGTGCGCTGCAAGATGTGTTCAGATAATGGATATTTATAGGCCCTCTTGTAGCAAGTTTTCTGACCACATGGAAGCTTTATCGAGATCACATTGCAGTGCTGGTTGATTTTCTACTTTCTTGATTGCCCGCCGAATCTAGAAATTTTGTCCGAAAAGAGTAGAAAGCTTTCCATCAACATTCTCATGATGTCGTTTACGGAAACTAGGAATAGTCGTGTTTCTAATACCATACCTTGAGGGACGCCACAGTGAACCTCTATCTGGTCAAACAGAGCGCTACGGAGTCACTCATTCAAACGTCATTGGATTGGGAATGAAGAAATCCAACCTAAGACATGGTCAACAAACACATTTCCCGACGATTGGAAGCAAGTATGCAGGGGTCTAGACGGTCAAATATTCCAGCGACTTCGAGACAGATGTTCTCGACTCCTACCAAACATCCACAGATTTCGTCCGACTGGAAAGGGTTGAAAATATTTGCGTTGTACATGAGCGGCTTCAGTGAGATTCATGCTGATCTTTCACAAGAATATTGCAACAATCCAAATATACCATAAGTGCATTTGCAAAAACATATCCCATGAGTACAGCAGGCGCCGAAAGAGAAGTACTGGGGCTGTAGTTTTCGGGCAATTCTGAGTCACTATTCCAAACTTCCACATGGTTTGAGCCAGCACCTCCGCGAGACAGCGCTAGAGAAACTGAGCTAATTGTTCTGCCAGGCTCATAGAAGCTACCTTCAAAGAATAGAGTCGTATGTTATCAGGACCAGGTGAACTGTGCACGTGTTGTGACATTCGCCGCTTCAACACATCCGCGACGGTGAATGAGATGTGCCAGCAGTGGTAGTGAGGTAATCTGTGTGCTGATGTTATGCAATGCCGGCGCACTCTGTAGAGTTGAAGCAAATTGCTGTCTCATGGCGCTAGCTGCTTAGTTGGCACTTGCCCACAGTTGGTATTTAGAGGAGAGATGTCGTGCCGTAAATTAGGAAGTTTGTTAACCCGCATGCCAATTAGCTCAGGATTGCAGCAGAACATATTTACCATAGCTTTTTGGTGTTTCACTTTGTTTATGCGCACAAGTTTGAGACAATTGTTTCGCTCGGTTATATAGGCATTCCTTTCTCCGGCCCCTAGATTAGAATTGGATGCAAAACATGGTCGCATGATCGCTGCGATCCTGAAAAGTGTCGATGCTCACAATCACGATCATGAATTCTCTGGTTGTGTATCTCAGGTTCAGTGTGGACGGCTTGTGTACTTCGCTGAACCTGGTGGGCGAAGTGATATGACCACGGAGCGGAGACAGGTTCCTGCGAGTCAGCCTTGAATTGTTTTACTGAAACGTCGTAGAATTTCAGCGAAGGTAAACTAAAATCACTAGCGATTACAGTGCAAGCTTACTTCATGTCACAACCCGCGTCGACGGGACATGTGAAGACGGCTCTCTTTGACGTTGATCCAATTCGGACTCTGCATCAAAACAGGTTACAAGTTGTCTTTTTCACCCAGTACACGAAGTGGTTGTCTGTGAGCTGCCCACAAACGAAGAACGTCGATGATGCTTCAAAGGCACAATCAACATTCTCCCGCTTCACCAGCAATCAGACAGCAGATGTGATGGTATTATGAGACAAGCACATTTGCATATCAAGTGTAAGTTCTGCATTTGGCAGCATTTGGAATAAGTGTCAAGCTACTGCCCAATAAATCACACCTCTGCTGCTTCCAAAGCCCTAGAGCGAATAGTCAAGAAGAACATTGTACAGTAGCTTACAAGACTGGATCTGATTAACCCCTCACAGCATGGCTTTCTCTCAAAACACTCCTGCTTTACATGCCAGCTGCAATTTCTCGATCACGTCACGACTATGATTGACAGAGGAATGGCAATTATTAGAATTCTATTGGACATGCAAAAGGCGTTCGACCGCGTGCAGCACAAGCCACTGCTGTCTGCTCTAGAGTCGTATGGAATAGGAAATCCGCTGCTTAACTGGTTCAACTCATACCTAAACGGTCGAACTCAGATAGTTAAAATCGGTCAGCAACGTTCTACACCGAAACCAATAACCAGCGGTGTTTTCCACGGAAGTGTGCGCGGATCACTACTTTTCTTAATCTACGTAAACAATATATGTGACCCCATCAAACATAGACACCTATTTCGGTTTGCAGATGACGTCAAACTGATTTACTCATTTCATCCAGACCAACTACATATATGTTTGGGGGAACCTTGGTGAAGACCTACCCGCACTAAATATAGCTAAGGAGCGTTTATTAATGAAGTTCTCCGCAGTGAAATCCCAAGTACTTGGGAACAGATGCCCCACCCCAGAAGGCTCCATCATACTTACCGGAAACGTGATCCCAACATCTAATTCAATTCGGGACTTAGGAATTAGATACTCCAACGCTTTCACTTTCTCCGAACATGTTCTTTATCAGGTTGCGAAAGCAAGGCAATTATGCGGATATATCAACAGAACATTTTCCTTACCTGACATACGACTTGAGTCATTCAAGATAATAGTACGACCGATTCTGGAATATTGTACTATCGTTCACAGCCAATTGAGAAAGAAAGACAGAACGGCTCTGGAAAATGTCCAAAGATCATTTACCAGGCTGGTCATGGAGCGCTGCTCAAACCTGACTTATTATGATCGCTGTCGTAAACTCCAGCTGGATCCACTTTGGCTGAGACGCTTAAAGAACAACATCGTTCTCTTCTACAATATTATAAACCAACGAATTTAATCGGACAGCACCGCACTTGAACTACGGAAGACTGCAGTCTACCGCAAACGCAATGGCGGCTACTTGGTACGTACAAAACTTTCAAGTCATAAAATTCGGTCGAATTTCTTCTTAGTGAAATACACTGATCTGTGGTATAAACTACCCCTACAGATACACATGTGTACAAGCCATGTCACGTTTCGTATTCTCCTTCAGACTTCCTCACTATACCAAATGCTTTGAAGATGTGTGGCTCAAAGCAAACTCTAGAAACATTAACAGAAGCTAGTTTAAAAAACATATGAAAAGATATTTGCTTACAACTAGCTTACCCACTAGATGTAATTACCTACAATCTTGTCTTTGCAGCCTAGTAATCCCTCCCTTTATTATCTACCCCTAGTGATAAAACCATCCGTAAATTTTACATATGAAGGGCACTGGTCTAGCACCCAAGAAAAAATCATGATTCGAAATTCTATTAACAAACTTTGCTTTAATATTATGCAACATATTCACTATACAAATGATCGCTCCCACTTATGGGGCCGTGTACTGTCTGTCGGTAAATATACAAATTTATTTATTATTTATTTATATGATTTAATAAACACAACTGATGGTAAAATGTCAATAATTCCACTGGTTCTCTTCTGGCGCTGCTAAATTGACGATGAACAGAAAGACACTTAAGACATAGAGGAATATATTAATAAATGCGCATGTCAAATGCTGTGCGTCCAATGTCGTAACGCAGTACTTGACGCAGAAGCACTCTCTTGCGCGACATGTTCGGTATGGATAACCTACTGCATTTGTGCGCCTTAAAATGGCTCGGACCTGTCAGATGCATGGATGCGAACAGAAAACCGGAACTCGCATTTTATGGTGAACTTAGTGCAGAGTAACGGACCTTGGGCAAACTGAAGCTACTCTTTTATGTTATGATCAAGCTGATTCCATCACAAACTGGTGTTACAATAGTTGTTGGCGAACAATGGCAATAGATCAAACTCCATTTTGTGAACCCATCCAACATGCGATTTTTAGTCGCAGTAGAAGAAGGCTGCTCAAGGCAGAATGCGCTTTTCTACTTAGCCATCAGATACAAGAAAAAAGCTGTTCCCTTACCGCACGCACCTGATGTCCCAGCACATGTGGTCGTATGTGGTGCATCAGGCGACCCCATCGTCAACCCCCAGTTCGTCCGCAGTAGGCCGAGGCGAAAATAGGGAAGAGTTGACGAGTATTTGGAGAGTAACTTTTGATTTTGTGACGAAAGCATCGTCAGGCCATGTGTACAAGCGGGTGTTTGCCATAGCGTTCACAAAATATCAGGATGTCACACGCGACGATGTTATTTCAAATGGCGTATTAGGGTAGCAATATATCTGGTTACTGGACAATGGATCCAATGCATAATTCGATTAAACTATGTCAATGTTTGTTAAGTCCCATGAGATGGTCTGTGTTGCTGTCATCTGTTCCCTGTGTCTGAAAGCAAAGTGAAGTGCGCCGTTGTGAATGTACTCACCATGAAATCAAGGCTCACATACATGTGCATTCGTTTATCCCGTTTTCTTGGTGTTTAATGAACACATAG
>CALYDF020000613.1:0-33705 GCA_944474145.2 Dicrocoelium dendriticum | reverse complement strand
ACTGAAACAAGCCATTAAAGTACGTGGTGTATACATAGCAGTACGCATACAAAACAACTAACTTACGCTAACATTACAGAGCGCCGGACAAACATATTAAATCGTGACGCGCCACCTGGCGTTACGAGGCACGAAACCGAGGGATAAATTTACATCATCATGTGCAGTTCAAACAAACGCAGACTGACTGCTCATCTGCCTCGTTGATCCAACACATACACACACTGACGCTTCAAATCGCTCGGTTCTGCTACATAAAAGCGCACTAACGATGACACTTCGAATGGGGATGAAATATTAGCAACGAACCTGCAGAGCTCAGCGAACACTTCAACCACCAGGTGAAATAAATATCCTTAGGGATTCAAATTCACAACTAGTAATTTGCAAAAGCAAATCCGTTGGTTTATATCGATCATAATGAATCGTGGATATAATATGATGTCTGGAATAATGAAAATTATGTTCCTCTCACTTCATCTTACATAGCTGTAAAAGGATAAATATATGAGACGTCATAGCTGCTAAATATCTCAGCTGATTGTAAGACGAAAAGAGTTTAAGGTTACTCGGCCCTAAACGATATTGTATACACTGTTCCGTTGAAATATTGGGATAAATCAGACTGTACTTTTAGACTTACAGTGGGGAATATAAATGTAGTAAACTGTGGGTAGTTAAGATTAGGTCCATGAGGTTACATTATATAAGGTATATTAATTGTGTCTATTTATACAGTAGTGAATATTGAAGGAACATGTTTGATACAACAGTTTTCCAGTATGTAGCATTTTAGCTTACAGGTTTTCCTCTACTCTTGACGGATTTTCAAATAAATTTCATTATTGTAAAAGTACTCCATATCCGTCTGGTCATTAAGAACGGTTCCTAATAATCCATATAATTGCCTACAAAGGATTTTGGACCAATGGCTTAACTGTCGAATGTTTATCATTACGTTGGTCATCTTCCGGACCATGCTAGCTACCTAAACATAATAGACATTTATTGGACAAGAAGATTGCGAACAGAAGGAATTCTAATTCCATGTAACTTTTGGTACACACTGGAACACAACCTGCAGGTTTTGAAGAAACTCTTACATATTCTTTGAAATGCATTCCAATCATTATATATCTTGCCACTGCTTAGGTTTATTTTCCTTGGAAAGCGTAGGTTGAGAGGGGATTTGAAATAGACAATTAAGATCAATAAGGGACTTAGTGGTATTAGTCCCACCCATCTATTTGAGTTGGCTATGTCAGATCATCTGCGCGGGCATCGCCTGAAGCTCAAACATCATAGAACTTGTTTGGACATCAGAGCAAAGTGTTTTACGAACCGAGTAGTTAACTTCTGGAATAAAGTTCCTTCGGATTTAGTGGAGTCTGAGACCGTAGAAGCCTTCAAAAGGAGCTTAGACGATTGTTGGTCCATCCTTTTTCCAGAGATATTGTAGTTGTACTGGAATACGTGGTGTATTTTGATGCTGGCATATGAAAGTGCAAAGATTGCTCTTGTTCTTGCTTCATTCCATTGCAGAAGCAAGAAGAGACAATCCAACATCAAAGTGCCGGGGGCCGTTTCACTTAGCGGCACAAGAATTGGACGCTCGTTAGGCGGAAGCCTCTACCGTCCGTTTAACCTGAACTGACTTGACCTGACCTGCTTGGGGGCAACAATATATTTGGGACGAATTATCGTCTTGAAACAGATTCGATAAATTATTTGTCAACTAATGGAACAAGTACCGCATATCATGTCGCTGATACCCACCCTTTCTGAACATTCCACTGTACATAACTGAACCATATACATATATATATATATATGAATGGTTCACACCCAAGATCCAGTCTTCAGAACCGTGTTTCGCATTGTCGCCGACGCAAATTTATTTATTTATGTCTATCCGTCATCTATGAGCAGTGGGAGGATGTGAACAGTAGACAGTATAGCAAGTAAATTTGTCTGTATTTGTAATGTAAAAACGATATAAATCCCAAGTATATGTTTTAACCGGATAACCACCAGTTTACAACCTCCGCTTTTGTTTAACCTAATATAAGATGTAAAGTGGTACGGTGTGTCAATGGACCCTACACTCAAAGATAATAAAGGAGAATAACAAGTTTATTTTGTTGACATATTTATAAAGTGAGGGCGTATTAAGCAGACAAAATATCCCTAGTTCACTAACTGTTTACATACACATCACAAAACATATGTCTCACCGAGCAGATGTTTCACTTTTGTGTGATCGCAATCTTATTTTTCCCGCATTTGTTCTTCCCATTATCATCACATCAATTTTAAATCCACCCATTTAAGTTCAATTCACGAATTCTGTTTCTTATATTCATCCTTTTGATCATGCCAGTAGGATCAAGATTTATCCCCAAACTTCTGTTTTCTCACCCATCTCTCAGAAACGCATAATCCCGCTTGGCTATCCAGTGGTGTGAGGAAGAATGTGACGAGCGCAATAGTGTCACACTTGTTATATACCAACAGCAAAATCAACTTAAAAGATTCATTCCAACCAATCTAACGTGTGCCAGGATGCCACACGAGCGTTGTCAGATGCCGTCTGCTGTGGACAGCAGAGGCAATTGCAATTCGGCTCCATACGCGGTGTTGTGTGCACAGAAGAATTTTGTGCAGGCGCTCTGTCTACCCTGGCTCAAGACTAACACAAGTAAGCCGACATATCACGCCATTTCTCCAGACTCCACATCGGTAGGGCTAATCACCTAGCCTTATTGATAAGATATTTGATTTGTTGTCGCCCGTAATTCACGTGTTCATTTTGGACATAAATATTTGTGGTTTTACTAGTCTGATGATGATCCACTGAAAACAAGCTTGTTCGATACTTCCTACTTTTAATGTTTTCTCGGGGTATTATTTCATACAATCATGGGGCACTGAATAATTGTAGATAACCCACTTCCCTTGGCGTTTATTTTTAGTTTTTACTTGTCTGACTGGTTGAATGAGCGGTGTATAACGGCTTCTTAAACTCTGGTTTGGTGGCTACTGATTGGTTACACTTCTGAACCATATACGGGCAGTTTAGATCCACCGACTACGCTTTTTATACGTTTTTCCATACTTTTGCTATTGTCCATCTCTATTCGGAAACTGCAGCCTTAATTTATTGTATCCAGAAACCGCTTTTGCTGTCACCATCGCATTAAGCATACTACGAGGACTGAGATATCAGTTTCGATTAGGGAAATATGTCTGCTTATGGACTTCTTGAATGTTGCGCTGAACCTCATTGAATCGTTGGGCGTAAGAAGTGATCGATCTGTGAGTCAACAGAAGCAAACCCGTTGATGAACCAGTTGTTGTTCCTACCAAAATCTTCTGTTGGGTACTTGCGCTGAAGTGTTTAGAAGACATTTTACTGAGGCCGTCAATACCTTTCGCTGAGGAAACTGAGAATGTTTGCTCTACCGTTGTCATGAAGTATACCATTAATGTCTAGATGTTAAGCCTGTGTTTCGGTCACCGAAAGGCATCCCAAGTCACAGTCGGTATGATTTACAGATAATGGCCAATGACATGCTCGATAAAATATTCGTTCATAAATCCACCTCCCACTGGTTCACATTTTTTCTGTTAATGGAGCCTGATGACACAGTTTTAAAACCAGGTAACCCGTTGATGAATGTTTTCTCTCCAGTATCTGGGGAATGAACTACGCACATGGCGGCTCAACTCGTTTCAGGAGACTGGATTTTGCCTTTGGTTACTTGGTGGTTACTTCTCAAAGAGCTGCCAAGCTTAGACTACATTCGTTTTATCGTCTGGCTAGTGTGAATTCCATTCCGTTTGAGTTACAAAATCCCCTACGTCTTTTGAGTGCAAGATACATTGGATTTGTCGCGGACTAATCGCGCGCAAGCATCTCGTTTATTTGCGTTCTAATCTATTGCATAGAACTACAAAGCATGTTTACTTGGTCAACCTAACTGATGCACCGAAAAGCTTGGTTTAGACAGGAACCTTACACAGGACATCGATCTGTCATTTATTAAGGGATGATGTGGTGTTTATGGGACATTTCATATTGCTGTAGTATCCGAACACAGCCCCCCAAAATAAAATGCTTGAAGCCATGACCAACCGCCAGAAACACAGCGAGGGTAGGTATTGCTAAAGGCGATTCCTCAATGCTGTACTAACATTAATTTTCCCTTGAGTGCATTCCAAGAAAACTGGCAAATTTGAGATGTAAGGCCAATGTCAGAAAGTATGTGATTGGTACCGTGATTACCCATGCGCTTGGGAGCCTCAGCTTGAGATAAATGAATGAACAACCGAACGGCAAAGAAAACGTTTGCGCATTTTTTCATGAGGTTGAATCTGCTATATTCGCATTCGTAGTACGAACCGCTTCTCAGTCTCTTGGAATCCTACAAAAGTTCAGGTGTCCTGAATAACAGATAAAGCAAGGTTTCTGTCGCGATAGCGATTGTGATCCACTTGCCTTCTCTTTGGACAACCAGGACAGCTACTACTAGATTGACTGTCCTGTTTTGAGGGTGTATTGGCACAAAAGTTTTAACCTGTAATTGGAGTAGACAAGACCGGCGCAACCGCGTATACCCAGAAAAGCTTCAGGCAGGCCGAAATAAATAATTTTATCAATGTATTAATGAAATTGTTTGTGGATCATAATACTAGTGAGTGGGAGATTAGTTGCCCCGACTGATTGCTTGCCTAAGGAAGTAGGGTTCAATCATAAATTATAAAAACCAATTTATGTGAACGAGAAGAGGGTCACGTTGCGTTCGGATTTTTATCACCAGAGTTCATCTTTTTCAACCATTAGTAGTCGAGTACGTTTCTTATTAATGGACTCATTCGACAAACACGTCAGGTTGCGCTGCTGCGCCTGGAAAATTCTCATAGGCACTTAAAGGTGTACTATGACAATAAGCTAATTGGCTTCTCCATAAAGGTCATCGTTTTGTTTTGCTTCATCGTACTCAAATCAAAGGAATGTCTACAGATTTTTACCGCGGTGTGTGCATGCCCCTGCCGTAGTGGATATGGGGCTGACCGATACTGAGTGTTAAAAAAAACGGTGCAATGGCCCCCAGTACCCAGCCCATGCTGGTGTATTTCAATCATCTCAGCAATAACCCAGCCAAGTCAATACCGTGTCGACCGACTCACCTCCACAAGTAGTTACAGAAATAGAAGTGCTTACACCAAGAGGTAACGGTCAGGTACCGGAAATGTTACCCGACTAGAGTGCATGTTGTTAGTGAAAGGACAGAATCATTAGCGAGCGAACTATAGCTGAACGTTTGCAATGACGGCATCTTACGTTTACTTTGGAGAGCTATTTACTTTTACTGTCATAGAAGAAGAACCAGAAGACACAATGAGAGTTACTTGTAACATTCGTTCTATTTTTCTTATATGTATATGGTTCAAATATGTTGTTTAAACATAGCGCTCAGCTGTTTTCCTAGTTAGCTTTGATTTTTATCTTAATTTGATTGTTAATATAAGAGATTTAGAATGAAATATAATTTACTTTTGGGCAAACGAAACATATATGGTTCATTGGGCGTAAAACCCGCTTTGCGTTTTATTTCTAGATACCTGCTCCTGTATATTTTTGCTCGTACTACTAGAGGTGGATTCAGTTCATGTCACAAATGTAGGATATGTCCAATGCCTGGTGATACTAATTAGGAGTTTATTTGCTGAATGCACTTTTATGTTTTTGATTAGGACGGATTATCCGTATTGAGCAACAATTCGAGGATGTAAACCAACCTCCAATTGTCATGTTCTTATTTTGGTAATGCTTTGTCCCTAACGATCATCGTAATATATCTTTTGTATCAATGTTGATAAGCGCTTATAATATGAGACAGTTAATATCTATTGGTATGCAGAATAACTGCAGTAACAGACTTGATATTGAAACGAAGTTTACCTACAATATAAAGGATCAGCAGATCAGTGAGCGAAGGATAAGATGACTTATTCACTTAAAATGAACGTATGTACTTCCAATCGCTATCAGACGCGCCTGTTAGTAAGAGAATCGACGATTATTACAGCAACGCATAGAATTCATACAACGGTTATCGACCTAGGTATCAGCTATAAGTATACATGATGAAACACTGCAACTGAATTTCCCAAAACTAAATACTTAAATGGATCCTGACACTACGTTGTCATTAAAACGATTTTAGCAGTGTATCTTTAGAGTAACACTGCAAATCTTAATTATAACAAATTACGTTAAATAGTTGTTTAACTATCGCAAAGATAATTGTTAGCAACCTAATTAAATAAGACAATAACCAGTATTTTGGAACTTATAAAACCCGACAGCCATTAAACGATTAAATATTTTGTTCTTCCCGCATTCTCTTTTGAAGTATTTCACTAAATATACAGGTTAAACTTTTGTACATTTACGTAAGGCTATAATTTTCATATAATTAACTGAATTCATACATCTGCATGAGTAGAAGACGTTTGGCACAAGTATTCATGATTTCGTCACTGAAGATTCGAAAACAGATAATCCTCCAGATAGCTGGAAAACGCAAAAAAATGCAGGTTTGCTCTGTTGGGTATTTGCAATATTTGAACCCAGCTTGAGCCGTCAGGCAACAGTTTATGCTGCTAAGAAATTGACGATAATGACGGAAAGTTATTACTTCAGACTAATTGCGATAGAGCGCTTCTTGTTTTTCATTAGAATGTAAGATAAGAATGCTCGTAAAATAAACTGAATGTATGTTATGGATGGATGGAAAACAGCCAGGCAGTTTTGAACACGAATGCAATGCATATATTATATCAAGACATTTTATTAAACCAATTGAATTCATGAAGAAATTAGAGCAGACGTCAACGAAGTAATATTCCATAGTGTTTCCTATCACATTGGACACGTTAGGCTTTAATGGGCAATTGCTTCTTGCTTGGCCTGCGATCTGACGGTGTAAATTGGTGGATGGTAGGGCGCAACAAATGGAGGGAGCCGGAGCAATACACACTTAGGCTGTATAAACAGATCCACAGCCCTGGTCACAAAACCAGGCATCAGCTTGCCAAAGCAGAGCCAGCGCGTGACGGGATTCACAAAAAAGGCTCGTTTGTTGGAGCACTTTTGAGATGCGTTCAGCTATCCTCCTACTTCTGAACCACATGTTACTTAAGTGCTGCAGGCTGAGCCATGACTGATTAGATTAGAGACTCCGTCGGAGGCTGCTATATGAAATGTCATCGCAACCCTTAATCGTTCTCTTGCTGTGTTGGGGTCTACGATGATTTATCGGGCGGCATTCGAAAAAAAAGTAAATCACAAGCTGATCCTTACATTACAATATGATCTTGCTTTATAACAATGTTGGTGTGAGCCAATCAACCTTGAATAATCTCTTGGCTGTGGTCCCATAATTTGGCACGCGCTATGCACCTTAAAAGTGCAAAGTTTTGTTGCAGGACTACCAGTCACTTGTTGGCCCCTGGTCCGTTTTTTGTGAAGGTGAGTTTGTTGATTACTTTAATAACCTTGGCAGCTGCATCGGCATAGCTGGGCGCAAAACGGTTGAAGTTAGTTCACGCACTGCAAGAGTTAGAAGTGGCTTTTGAATGTGCGACATCTGTGGCGTCAGAAACGGGATACCCGCGGTCTGGAAGGCTGTGTTCGCAGGGTCCCAGGGTTGGCGCCCATTCACTATGGGAGTGAGACGACAACTTTGAATTAAAACCTGCGGTGCCTTAAAGTCTATGATCACTGTTATCTACAAACCATTGCTTGTAACTGACGGCACCAGCGTGCTCAAAGCTGAGTTGCTTAGGCTAATATTAGAAAAAAAGTAGCACTAAATAAGTTAACTTGGCTTGGAGACGTACTAAGTATGTCTGGTCACCGCTTAGCGAGGAGGTTGTTGTTTAGCGTGCTATTTGTCGGGTGATGTAAGAGCCGAGTTGAGCAAAAATTTACTTGGCAGGGGGAAATGAATTTGCTGACAACCTATATCGGTGCCGTCGGCCCGTCTTAGCTTCCAGACTGGAGTCTAGTTCTCTCGCCTCGTGCTTGGCTAGTGACTCTACAGGACATGGGTGGCAGACCGCACTAGAGGCGTGTCTGCTGTCGTCCTCTATTCAGATTACCTGTTTGAAGTGTATTTGGAGCTGCGTTATCTGCGGGCTAATGTTTACTTAATACCCGGTGCAGTTAAGGCCGCAATAGAGCTGTCTCGCCGCTGGCGCCCTATTTTGCACAACAGTCAGCTCTTTACGACGCTGTTCTATCGTCACATGAATAAGGTACCTTGAAGCTGAGCGTTTGTCATGGTCAATAAGTTTTGACACTAAGTCCCTTTCCTCTCCCCTCAAATTTTCTTAATTCAAGTAAGTTACCGTGTTTATACTGAAGCGAGGAAACAGTTCAATAGCCTGGCGGAATGCTGTCGGTGAGTGTGATGATACTTTTGACTACCTGTGTTTATAATGAAGGTTAGGTGTTTTTTTCTTAACTAAGGAACAACATTGTTAATAATGCCTGCCCATAAACCTGTGAAAAGCCGAACACAAATGTCTACGCCCAGATCATGATGTTTCATTTATGTACTTGCTGTTATAACTCGTATGCCCATCTGCGGATGGCAGATTACATTGCACTCTAAAAATAGTTTATAAAAGCCAAATTACAAATTATTGGCAAGTCCCGCGGTTCAGGTAGACTAAAGTTAAACTAGATGTCGATTAAATAAAACGTAAGATACATGACTTACAGATTAGTGTAACCCAATACACTAGGTGTAATCTTGACGGGATTTTAAGAAGCTCATTACACCGTCCATTGTTTATGTTGCACGCATGCCATGATTTAATGGTCGTGAGTGCTCACAATTTAGTGGTATTAATTGCATATATTAGGAGGTAGTTCTAGTGCTGTGGGACTCGGATTTAGGAAAACTTCCCTCGACATTCTAGTCGGCTGTACTTCATTGACAGATCAAACTAATGCGCTACAAGTTATGTGTTTCGGCTCAGTAATGAAGGTCATTGGTAACTAAAGTCCGGGTTTTTAGGATTGCCTAGTAGACGCCGATAACTTCTTCCGTACACACAGCCGCTTCTGTAAACAGCCGCTGTTGTTGAATATAGTCGACCAAGCTTTTTGACTTTACTCCTCACCTTGCGCCAAGTTGTGTGAAGTGCATTGATTTGGGGCTTCTTTTAGGGTTGGCACGACTGAATAACTTATTCAGCCTGCGGCTTCAAGAATACGCCAAGCATTCGCTAAAGGAATGAAGCGCCTTACAAATGAGGTCGGAGTATTGATTTCCTTTATTTGATGCCATATCTGTCTGTCTCGAAAAAGCAAGTTTATCTTGCAAGAGCACGCTGAGATCGGACTCATGTGAAGCTCGCGGTAATCAAACGAAATACCAGATTCGTGTAGTATAGAAACGTATGATTGGCGTAAACAGCACTATCCCGAATTAGCGTAAGCGGAGAGGTATGTATGTTGATTTTAGTGAAAATCCTGCTAAATTTACAGTAACGAATACAACGATGGTGCTTGCTAAACAGGCTATTAATGGCAGATGCATTAGGCAGCGCTGGCAAACCCAATATGTAGCAGTGTAAGCACACTAATTTGTCTCGAGAATCGTGATGATTCTTTGCGACCACACATGATCACGACAAACTCAACTTAGATATAACCAAATATGACCGTACGCCACACTCGAAAATTCAATGGCCAAAGAGACGAGTGCATATATTTAAGGGAATGGAAGCGAAACTTACACATACGTGTGATCGTATTAGCTTACGCTCCACGTGAATGAACACGTGTAAATAATGAAGTTACATCATGAACCATGATCCCATTACTTATTTAAAGGATAAACCATTTATTATCAACTTGTTAATACGTTTTGTTCACAAAATAATGAATTATTATAAAACCAGTAAATTTTGCCATTAATTAAGCCAAAAGTGTTCCGGATACCAGCAATAATTTAACAATCATTCTGTACACTAGATTTCATAAAGGGAACAATTGTAGGAACTAGTTACTTTACTAAATTTTGTACCCATACCACAGAGAGCAACCAAATAAGCACCAAAAATTATCGTTTACCGTAGTATACAAGAATCACTTTACCAAAAGTTTCAACACTAATCCCTTGTTGTATCATACATAAACCAAAATTCACTAGACTTAAAAAGTAGTCAGAATTAATTTTTAGGCCATAAAATGCAGCTTTGAGTCATATATTATTAACAGGGAACAATTGATAAATATTACGCGGAATATGCCTGTAAGCATGCATGTAAGCACATTATTTGTTTCACATGAGCAGATTGAAGTTTGCCTATCAGGCACCGCGATCGTGAACACATTGTTTTCATATATTTGCGTTAGAATAAATTTGAATTTAATTTTAAATTTTGTTTTATCAAACTATAAAATGGTTAGGCTTAACGTAGCGTTGCGTTCTATAAAATCTAACAAATCAAGTCGGTTTGAATAAATATTAACATTTAAATTTACGTCTGGCATCCATGGCTTAAACACGTCCTTAATGCAATGGAGCAGCCACAACGCCGGGCATATAAGAACGTAATTGGAATGCGCAATCTTTCCTACCAGGAAAGGTTGCAACGATTGGGTGTGTTCAGTGGAAGCTATCGAAGACTACAAGGTGAGCTGATTATGGCATACTTGATTCTGCGAGACCCACATAATGTGTGCCGCCCTTTACTGCAACTCAGCAGCAATACAAACCTGAGGGGCCACTCATTAAAACTCGCAAAACAATACAGTCGTCTGGAGTACCGCAGAAATTTCTTTTCCATTCGTGTCTGTCATCCGTGAAATTCTCTCCCAGAATCGGTCGTCTCTGCACCGACACTAACAGTATTTAATAGACGGTTGGGCGATGCACTCATCCACTTACACTTTGTCGCTTAACACTACGTCTCCATCCTACACCTGGAGTTTACCATGGAATTATTTGTTGTTAACTGTGGGTGTTGTGAATCTAAGAGGATTGCAGGACTACAGCGAAGCAAACAATAAGTCCTTATTTTCATATTTAAAGAATTAACTCTTTTACTATCCCTATCATCATTATTTTCAGGTCGATATCCCCACCAACTATCCAACGGGACTTGTAAAGCAAAGCTTCTTAACCCGTATAAATTCATTGTTCATTGTTTACAGTTGAGTACATCAGCACTAATCTATTGCCAGGACAATGTACTGCACCTAATAAAACCTCTCACACAATGAGATGTTCCAGCTTTTAAAATCATTCATACCATTGTTATCGAGAAATCAGAAGAATGAGACCCTAATGTTAATGAACCTGTCACGTTAGGTAGAAACAATAGGTCAACCTTTTGCAACGGAGCCCTATAAACCGTTCGCGAAAGTTACGATATGTTGCGCGATGAATAAGGGGAAAACGAAGATCAGGAAACCAGCTGAGGAAAGAAAGGATCATTCCGGGTTCGATAAATGGCAAGACGCATACCAGGATTTATCAATACCGTCTGAGATCCATCAGCTGCTGAAAAGGCGTAAGTCGGACTTCCAAGTTCGCTCAATTGTAGATGGTATTATCGAAAGCACGTACCGGTCTGATAACAATCAGGTTTGTCGTTAAGCCTAAATTGAAGAACTAATATGTACGTAAGTTACGCTTATGAGTTCACGCGTCAAGAATCAGTCCACTGGCTCCGATAAAATAATGGTTAGTTTCGACGTAAGCTCCCTATTCACTAAGGCACCCAAATATAACGCACCGTGGATAGCACAGCGCTGTCGGACTTAGGAATACAGCATGGGGCAACAATCATTATTCCCGTAAACCACATAATTGAGGAAATAATTGTGTGCAATAATAAGTCATATTTCACTCTCAAGTCTACTGTTTGCTCAGTATCTGTGAGCAGCCATTAGGAGGCAAATATGCTTCTGTTGGCAAATCTATATCTGGAAGACTTTGAAAGCAGGATGTTAATAAAACAATAGTTGGTCAATAAGCAGGTTAGGATAACTATACAAAGTAATGTATGAAGGAAAAGTTTGCAAACCATTTTAACTTCGTGATTAAGTATTTAAAAGTCACTATGAAAGAAGAATATCGCAGTGACACGTAGATTGTATCGTCCTACTGCGTGCACAATTCTAACACAGACACCATTCTTAGTTCTCAGGAACGGAGGATTGGTTAGGAGGAAGAGCTATATCGAGCCGACAAATACGGGTATAGTAATCTTCTACATGTCGGCCGGTGGCGGAGTGGTCTGCATGTTTGCTTTGCAACCATAAGGTCACCGGTTCGAATACGCGTGGCAGATGGTGGTCGCACGGGAGCGAAGCGCCTTTAAAGCGTACAGCTGACACATCACTTATTTTTTTAATTTTCTACAGTGTAGGTTATCCAAAACAAATATATGCTGTTATCGCATTCTCAGTTTTGCAGGGCAAAAGCTCCGTGCACAGAAGAAGGACAAAGCAAAAAGCAAGTGGTGTACAGATCAATTGTTTATGAATATCCGACGTCGTTAGTGAAATGCTAGTTGCAGAGAGTTCCAAATCCAACCTTGCAACTCAACAAGGAGTGGCGTGGAAACAAACAATCAACCATGTACTAAGCAACGGAAAACCCAGGGTGATTTTCCAAATGTGCCAAACGCTCCTTTTTAACACTGCAACTTTTGAAGGAGCAAATTGGAGAAATGTGACCACTAGTTGCAACCATTTAGCAAGTTGCCGGAATTATGTGTACACAAACGTTTTATACGGCATATACTACTACCGTGGCCGACTGACATGGTTACTTAATTCCCTTCGTACGCTTACCTATTTACTTTAGGTTGCTGAGGCTTGCGTATTAAATTTTCTTTGGTGCATTTCTTCCCATCTGTAGCCGCATTCCTTCATCGATTTTGACCGTTCAAACCATTTAGAAACCAATCCCAGCCCGATTTGACGCTTACTCTAAACAATCAGTGTTATGTGAACGTTTAGGTATGAAGTGAGTTTACCGAAAAGAATTATTATCCCTGAATTGATTTCTTGTCTTGATTCGTCTGATTACAACGGGAATATTTGCTGGACTGAAAATCAGCATTGTCCGTGATTCGTTGAAGTTGCAAGATTGTGGAAAAGTTTAGTCAGGTCATATAGTGAGAGGTATACAGTGAAGGTAGCCGCCCACAAGTGGCATGTTTCGCGACTAAGTCTGAATACCGAGCCCAACTAAGAACTTTGGCGGTGCCCGTACACGCGCTAGACGCGAGCCACAAATTCAACTGGACAATGTGAATATAATCAAAGGAGAATGTGAGCAACAGGTTGGCAATTAACTGCTGAAACGCTTGCGAATACTTAACTTAATAACTACGTTAACAAAACAGTTAGGTGGAGTTATCAGTCAGTTGGTAGGCTTTTTTAACCTGGTCAATAGAAAAAATCGTCTACGAACGGACTCAGAAATACGCATGAGCCAGAAGTAAAAAGCAAATGAAAGTGCTTGGATTTGGTGACGCTGGTCAGTAAGGGATAGTGCTTGACGCACTGACTTATAACCTTATGTTCCACAGAGTCGTGTTATTTCGCGTAGTCTCTACTGTGCTTTATCATACAAATTTAAACACATTTTGCGCCAATTCACCTGACCTGAGAAGCTCTCATTTCAAGTGCAAAGCGAAACCACAGTAAAACCAACAAAACCTAATTTATTCCAAAGTTGTTAACAACAAACTCCTATTTGGTAAAAAGCATATGTTAAAATATCTAGGTCATGTTTAAGAAAGATTATCTCAGTTTTTTGCGATAATTCCAGATGTTCCTGCCTACAAAACGCCAAAAACGTTTTAAATTAATGTTCAATAATACAGGTCCGATTAATGTTAAGTTTTAAACTTCATTTTTTGTTATGATTAATGCAAATTTCTGAGTACCCACAAGCAGTATGCCAAGCACTGGCAGCCATATTTACTAATTTGTCTACCAATAACTTGTAGATATTTGAGAATAACCAAAACCATGTCTATGTTCGAATAACAGAAGTGTGCAAAAGAGACTTCCTAATGTTTAAATGGTTACCATTGTAAAAAGGAATATACAGAGGAAACTTATTTTATGCATCTTTTTGTTATCAGGAACAGGCCACTAAATTCGCTTGAGTTGTTACCACATATACTGCTCTAAAAATAATCTTCGTTCTAATCTTACTACATCTCACATTTTGAGGAAAACGCGGAAACAAGAAAATATGGATCGTTCTGATTATATTCCAAAAAACTCAGTAAGCATAGCACGACAAGTAAGCGGTTAATCAGCGCAAAGCATCTTTGGACGTTACTTCAGTTGCGAATAAGAGGCTGTTGCTAGTGTTTAACTTTTTGACTTTTGAAATATGTTTGCATAAGCATTGAACCCGTATGAAAAAGTATTCCGGAAAACAAAGTTATTTTGAGTCAGTTAGCTTTTGCTTGTCGAAACTTTAATCGATACTGTTAGAATGGTATGGATAAACTTAAAATATAAAGCTTTCTATCATAAATGTTTTAGTTTTTCAAAAGATTTAAAGCTTTATCAGGGATATTAATTTTGTACGACCTGGTTTTGAATTGAGCAGTATGCTTAAGCACAGATTTGTGTGATGAAAATATATGCTCTCGCCTGGATTGTTTGAATTTTCACCGTTCATCTAGTGAAATACAAATAATTTTCAAAATAGAACGCCGGATCACGCTACTCACATGTAAACATAGACGAGAATGTTGCAATTGGATCGATGCATGCGTTATATTAGGTTGTCCCGAAATCGACTGTCAATTTCAGCACCAAGTTTCAATAATTAATTAATCTAAACAGGTAAAAATATTTTATCAACGTAAAGTTTATCGCTGTAAATGACGTACTGGCAACGCTTCGGCGACATTTTTATGCCTCACTCTTAGAACTAGTTGGGTAAATTAGGTTTCGATATAGTTGTGGTCATTGAATCTCTCGACATTGATGTGAAATCGCGTTGATCGGAAATTGTGGTAGTCAGTAGGAGGAATATCTGGGCTATATGCGGAATACATAACTGTTCGGCACCGAGCAGATTAATCATAGGACGAGTCATTGTTGACGCATGAGAAGTGCGCTGGCACGCGAAGCAGAGTTTTGAGCCGCTTTTGGACGCCTTTGTAGGTGTTTGTCGACGATCTTTGAAACGTTGGTAGTAGCTCTCATCAGTAATGGTGGAGTTATCAGGTAGCCCCTCTCAGTAAATGATTTGTCGACAATCCCACCAAACCTAAAGCATCATTATTTCCTGAGAATTTTGTATTTTGAGACTTCTACTGGTGTTCATCTTATGTGATCCACTGACGGTTCCTGCCATGGTTGACATGGTACACCCACATTTATTCTCAAGTATCTATATGGTTAAGCTATCGATAACTAAGTCTTAGAGTGAGCAATTCAAGTGCAATAGCACAACATATTAAAACTGCTTATCAGTTATTTCTTCCGGTATGATTTGTCAGAAATTTGCGACCATTCCGGACTGGCATAAATGGCATTGAATGGTTGTTTTATATGCCAAGTTGAGGCGAAAATTACCACACGCTATGCGATCTACCTTTAAGCCTCTGGTGCTGCTACCCAAGTCCGGTGTATTTTGCCCTTAACATCTGGGGTTTGATAATTCGCAATTCCATGCTTTGATGGTACAAATCCAATTTTAACCCACGTTAAATTGTAGCATCCTTGTCTAATATGCCACGCATGTTCGACATGCTTTAGCCAATTTGCTACATTGTAGGAACTCGTACAACAAGTGTATGCAAACGGCATGTTGCTCCTTTGCGTAATGCATTGCTGTTGCTAAGATGCATGCGAAAGGTATGATAAATATAAGACAAATGTGAAATTATTATCCTAGTGTGTGCCCTTATATACACATAAAAATTATTTTCATGGATCTCACGGAGAATTACGGTCGACTGTTTCTGTGACAACCTACTAATATACAGCAAGTTGGCTGTAATATCCAACAAGTAGGATTTACGTGTATTAATTTGAAAACTGAAAACATTTCAACGGTTGCATAGATTTTTCCACTTCGATAACGGAACATATTTTCTAAAGATATAATGACTTCAATCTTTATATGAAATAAGGACAACCATGTCCGCATATACGATTCTGAATTTCAAAAGTATGTTTAACAAGTTAGGACTTGAATAAAACTAGATTAAAATGAGGTGTCATTTACGTTTCTTCAGACCATTCGCAATGCTTTCTTCTAGAATTATTGTTGAATCAAATTTTTAGAAATATTTCATCGTCATCCATACGATTATCACTTTCACATTTGGTAATACACAATCACGCACATCCTGAGATTCATTTTCATAGGCACGCTGACATGGAAAATTGCGAAGCTCAATTGAGGTAACCTACATACATTGAATACAAGTGAGTGAAATCCGTCCTCCGCTATTTGTCTTGATAACCTGTGCAAATGGGTAATCTACGTTCACACACCACAAAACGGCATGTCAGTAAAGCTTTTGCCCTGGGTTTCCTAAGCTGAATAGCCGTAAGTAGGAATTGCGATTAATCTCCGTGCTGCAATAATCAAGGTTTTAACATTATTCCAGCGAAATACTCACTAATTTACCGAGGATCCGGAATTCAGCGATGTTTTCACTACAGCCTGACTGAGTTACCTTCACAACCTAGTTGGGTTATAAGTTAAACGTATAGGCAATCGGGCTCAGTGCTCGCTTTTCCTTGATTATGAACGGTATCTGGAGAACACCGGATTTTCAAATGCTTGATCGATTAGGACCAATCTGCTTGCACAACCCCCATGGTTCCGCAGCTGCCAGATGGCCATCTGTTGGAATCAGAATAAATCTGCTAGCTGAGGATACGAGTGATTGTTTGAGGTAGCATGCTTCACATTTTAAATCACGTTCAACAAGTAACTAGCTGGAAAATTTGATGCGGGCATGTGTTATAAGTGACACGCTCTAAATTCGTAATTCTGCCACGATACCTTTTATAAAGGAATTGTAATTCTGTGCAATCATCCCAGTTGGTTAAAACAACGAAATAAGTGGTTTATGGAGGCAATACATTACATTAAACATAGAAACAACGCGAACGCAGTAGCAGTTTGATTTCCAAGTATCCGTCGTATTAAAATACTCCAAAATGGAATCATTCCGTACTCTAACATTTGACTATGATGAAGCTTCAAATGGACAGCATCTTGCCTGGGTATACGTTTGTGTTAAAGTTTATTTGTATTTGCAGAAGACCAGCTAAACTTTGCTGAAGAAATTTGTATGCAGTTTATAACGTCTTCGAAAAAGAGGACTGAATTGTTAACAACAAGTGTTTTCAGTCACCGTTCGGTCGTCAAGCAAGTATGATGAATATATTTAGCAGTTGAAGGATTTTTCTCAAGGAGCTGAATTTTACCTAACATTGAAGTTATTCATTTCTTTATTTAAAATCTTTGTAATCGTAGCTTACAAACGTATGGTTTAGCGAAGTTTTCTTGGCGAAATAATAATAAACTATCGTTCTTTTTTATTTAATTAGTGATATATATGCTTCTGTCTATAAAATCGACATTGAGTCATTCAAAACCAAGGAATTTTGAATAAATAATAATAACAGCGCAAAGCATGTACACAGATTTGATAATGGAGGAAAAACGGAACAAATATTTGATTTACACATACCATATTGCAAGTGTTTGCGGTATTTAAGTGTTAGCGCTTTTGTAAACGTGAAATCAGGCAGACTTGCACGCACTGCTTTCACTGCTACCGGTTTTGCGCTATTGCTTCCGGCGTTGTGAACCACTGGCATTTTTTATTTATGGGTCCCCAGCCAGGAGTCGAACTGGGTCAGCGTTCGCCAGGTAAGATTTCATCGATTACACGCATTGTCGCCTGGTGGACTGATGCCATCCATGAGGCCTTTTCCAAAGTAATCCTGCGTGCGCAATTAGGGCGCAATATGGTTAACGCTCGTTAGACATGGGAAGGACGTGGCCAAACATTCTCATTTGGCGCAGCCGGACGACATCACAGAGCGAAACTTTCGCCTTATCCAAGACGAGATATCTAACCTCATCATTACCCACCCGTTGTTGTAAACGCAAGCTGGCAATGCTCCCGAAACAGCTACTATCGAATGTCAAAAGACGACGCATGCCTTCCACACGGATCGGCCAGGATCCACTTTCGTACTGCAACGTCGAGGGACACAGGCTTTGTGAAATCTTTCTTATAGAAAGAGTGGAATGTCGAGAAGGCGCCATAAAGGTCTTGGGTTAAAATAAACGCAGACTGGGTATTAGCGATTCGAAGGGATACATCCGCTCTAATAGTGCCGTCAGCCGACGCACAACTCACTTTGTATATAAAACGATCTAGGTGTTCGTGTTCTGTGCCTGAGATGGTGAATTGGGGAGGGAACGCCTGCCAGTCCTATAGAAGAACTTTGCATTTGGACGGGGCCAAGAACATACCAAACATAGACGCTTAAATCCCCAATTGCTCAATGGGAGATTGCATTCCATAGGGTCGTCACCGAGAAAGGCGATATCTTCAGTGTAGTCTAAGTTAATCACGCGAATAATGGAAGAAGCACGATACCCATGTTCTTCAAGTTCTCTAAATCTCCTAAAAGGACACCGTCGATCACAACTTTGAATAAGAACAGTGACACCGGGCATCCTTTCGAACGCTACTGGAGAGAGTGAAGAGTAGGTAAATAGAATTGAAGACTGGTAGCTCAACTTGTTCAGTTGGCGATTGAACTGTTGGCTGAGCTTGGCAATTTGGTTGCAAAAGTTTCGTCACCAATCAAGGTGATATCATCAGTGCTTCGGTGAGAGTGCACTCTCACCTTCAAAATTTTTTCATGGTTATTATTAGCCTCTTTTCCTTGGAAATCGTTTGCTGCTGAAGCTTACCAAGATGATCCATATAATTTCATGCTGAAGACAAAATTACTCCTAGGGTATGAAGGAATACATGCATTACGACTGAAAAAGCAACCTACACTGCGAATCAGGGGGGTTAGATTTGATATTGTAAAAAACCCTCACGTATTTCGGTGACGACACCTTGTCACATTTTTAACGACAACTCGATAAAGTTGAGCCATTTGTAAAGTGCATTGTTTCGAGTGTGCAGCGTTAAAGGTTCGTTTGAGACTTGTCATTTGGTCTGCATACATATGACATAGTACAAAACTAATAACGCGTCTCATTTCGACTTTAAATAATAGAAGAGTAACTATTTCTTACTCAAGAGAGAAACAAGATTTGTCCAAGCAATTCGCGTTTGGAGATTTCGGGTCTTATGAGAGATTGGCTGCATAAAGTCCGAAAATTTTGAATGAGTTTATGTAACCTTTATTCCGAGCAATGCGTGTATCTAAAGAATGCAGTCAACAGAGAATAAATACTCTCCGGGTTGATATACAATACATAAATGAAAACATTGCACCCCATAAAAAGAAGAAGACTAAGTGTACGAGCGGATTTTATTGCGACATGAACCTAAGTAGCATTTAAAAGACAGTGGGAGGGCGGAATTACAACGCAATTAAAAGATTCGTGTCGGTGGTCAATGCGAAAACCTTTCATCTCACGAGTTCCGAGGTTACTATTCACTGTACCCACTTTTGTACAACAGGGATGTAGGAAAAGAGCAGTGTATAGCAAATAGTAAGCACAAAGCTTACGCATAATCGAATTGTTTGCACTGCACTACTCCTCCCCATCCAAAGATGAACTGTCCACATTTCCTTGAAGACCGGCAGCTATGAATCAAACAGTTGGTACTCTAATTTATGTTTATGTCTAAGGTTGGTGGTAGGTGTAGGAGATAAATAGGTAAATTATTGTGGTGGTAGAGCACCAGTTCGTTACAGTGAACTGTTAGTACGTTCGCGTTAGGCATCGCAGTGTCTAAGTTTGCAAACCCATTGCTGAATCGCTGGTATACAATGACCTACGGCCTCTGTGAGGGCTGAGAAAATTCGCCTGCATACAGTGTGTATGTCCGGGTCCGTGCATTACTATGCAATCACCGACAGCAACCTCTGACCCCTTGGCGTCTCGATGGAAGCAGTTTCCGGGGGTTGCTGCGACGACATTATAATTTGGTGAACAAGCGAATAAAATGCTACACAATTGTTGCCTGAGTTTCCGGATGTATTTATTGTGGTCGACCGCTTCTGCCAGCACTGTTGGAAGAGTACGGTCTACTAGTAGATGTCACCGGCGACTCAGTTGCAAAAGTCAGAGAGTAACACGTAGAAATGTGCAGCAAGGAACGATATACCATAAGATATTTTGCTCAATACTCATCCCACTCATCAGCGTAATCGCGTCTAATAAACGTGGGTAACATAAACATAATTGACCTATTCGTTTTTTCGACCCGTCCATTACGTTGAAGATGATAATGATTCATTCCCGTTTTACTATACATAGTAGCGTGCAAATGCCTTCCAACCAAGAATTAAAAACGCGGATAAATGGACAGAATAGAGGAGATGGGGCACTTCGTAACGGTTGATCCATTTATTCACGACGGCTGAGGCAACTGAGTGGGCATGTTGCCGTTTCAGTGGTAGGGTCCCAAACCATTTGGCAAAACGATCGATGATAACTACTGTTTATTGATTCTCCATTTTCGGAAGGGCCAAGCTGCCTTTAAAATCTACGGCCGCGTAGTGGTTCAGATCTACGACGGCTAGCAGTAAAACCAGGGCTTTAACTGATTTCTTACGCAGGTTGTTGTGCTTAAACTTGTCATACTGATAACAGAAAACTTTGGAATTGCGGTACAGGAGTGATCATCCGAAACGGTTGCAGACAATGTGCTCGATCTTGAGCTAGCCTCTACTCGTGCTGTGACGTCTGCAATTTCGACAACGGAAAAACAAACTCTAGTATGTCTGTCATGACTAGAACGTAGATAGAGCATATCACCTCCACTGCTAGATAAGACCAGCGTTTCTATCAAATTCCAGCTGATTTCGAATTCTCAGTGATTTTCTCTCCTGTTTTCTCTAGTCCACCGGTACACATTCTAGATTATGGCTAAATCCGCGTCTGCAGGATGCAACGTAACCCAGTGTTATACTCCGTCGGTAGAGAGTAATGCCGCGGTCTGCTCTTCACTTATTCTTTTCGTAGTTATGCCCTGGCGTTGCCGTGTTTCCAGCTCGAACGATACTACCAAGTAAATTGATATTCCTGTAGTCATTCTTGCAAACGAGCGATTTATTCCGCTGGGTTCTGGTATCTCAGCAGCTATTGCATATAACTTTAGTCATTGCAGATTAAAAACGACCGGTCTAACAAATCCGTAAGGAAGTGATCCAGAAACGAAATTAGCATTATGTGAAGTATGGTAGAATATGGCTTTCCTGCTTGTCTAGCTAAATATTAGCGTAGACTAACTTGTTATTTGCTATCCTGGCCTTGTGACAATACTGCGCTTATGTCTCCGTCAATTGCATCGGTTGGGCATTTTCTGGTACCGAATTTTCTAAACTATTAAGAAACACCAGTATGTGTGAGGATTACAACGCTTTTTCAAGTATTATAATTCAACCACACACTCATTAGTCCACACAAGCGATCAGCCATGCTCTGTTGTGTGATAGAAAAGCGCAACGGTCGCGGCGAAACCTTCAACGAACGTCAGCTAATAGGATGCTAGGCCCATGAATCTACGGTTTTCCTAAACCTTGGAAGGTTTAGGCCATTTGAGAATTCGCTCGATCTTAGTCATCAACTTTGCATACTAGGTCAGATATATTAGAATCCTAAGAACAGGATATCCTTCAAGAGTAAGTTGCTTTGTTTGGTTTTCCGAGTTAAAAATGCATCACAAAGCATACACATCACTTCACAGAGCCTATGGTTATGTTCTTCCACTGAAAGACTCTGGATAATGATATCTTCAGGGCACATCGAACAGCAACATGGAACTACCTCAATTAGAAATTTCTGTATTAACCTTTGAAGTGCAGTTTGGGTGTTAGCGATTTCAAATGGCAGTCTCGGTCTCATACATGCCTGAAGGAATCACGAACGCTGTTTTTGATTTTGCTTTCGGGTATACTTTCAACTGCCAATTACCCCACGCTAAATCAAGCATGGATAAGCATCGGGCATCAACCAATATTTCTAAACTTGAAAACATCCTTGGTACAAGAAGGAAGTCACTTCGAGTGATTGCGGCCAGTCTACGTTAGTCTAAACACACGCGGAGTCAACCATCCTTATTCTTAACAGGTACACTCGGAGACGTCCAAAGAGAAGATAATCGGATAATCTTTTGGTCCAACGTATCTTAGTATCTCATCCAGTTGTGGTTAATAAAAGATAAGCACACGTCTAAATTGCTGTCGTATTCGGTGATGCCCTATCATGTTCGTTAGCTGTTGCGACACGTTGGTCCTTCCATGACGATCACGGTTAATGTCAAAGATATCAGAACATTAGTTCAACAGCAATGTGAGACTTTTCTTACCCACTGGACCAGCTTCCACGTCATTTAACAGTGTGTTAACCCAGCAAGTGTCTGAAACATCTGAGCAGTGTGAGTCACTGTCGAAGTTATACTAATTTGATCTTATTTTGTTTTCAAACGTGGCAGTATGCTTTTCACTTAGATATAGGCCCTGTGAGTTTCGTGGAAGATAATACCTACCATTGCGTCCCACGTAATCTGGACAAGAATAAAACCGAAAACGTGAACTATTCTCAGCGATTCATGAGGAACACAAGTCTAAAGCAAAAAGTTGTTTTCAGTAATTCATGTAGGAGCCGGTATATACCACATTCAGTTAAAATACGACAGAAATGCAACGTGCTTGCTTCAGAAATGAGTTAATACTTATACAGCAGCGAGTTCGTTGTTGTTCTAAACCCACATATCGAGCAGCGCTACGCAATCACAGTGACAACACAAGTGTCAGAGTGCCAGTTGAATTGACTGCCGTTTGGCCAGAGTAGACCGTTTGATTTTACATATTACTTTTGCGAGCATAGCGAAGTTTGGAATGTTCGGATCGTAAAAGCGTCCCCTGTGGCGAGCTTTCTTAGACATAGATCATTCGACTTGTACAAGTGCGCCTGGTAAACCACATTAAAAGCACTGGGAAGGTTAAACCGGTGATCTGATTCGAAGAGGTAGGACGAAATAATGCGTGTTAAACTTGCATTGCCTACTTTTGCCAACAATTTGGTTCTACGACGTGAAGTAACACTCAGCCATTCAAAGTCGATTCGTATATGTGTCCTATTTACGTCGGGATGCATCAGCAGTCGTCATGCACGGAGAGCTCACAAGGACGCCCTGAACACCAAAACCTTAACTACCTAAGTGTTACAGCGTAAATTCTGTGTGATTTTGATCCGCGAGGACAAGATGACGCATCAGCAGTAGTTAACGAGAAGATTCAACACGAACGGCAAACGCTTATATAGTCATGTTAGTGGGCTTCATTGGTGCAACATGGAATGCCAGCACTGCTCAGGACTAACGGGTACACATGATCAGTAACGGAAGCAGCCGATATTTTGCAGTTCCATTACTCACAAATGTTCCATGAAGTATCGAGCCAAGGATTATCCCTTGTTTCTCTTTTCTCCACGTCAGCATTATCCAATATCACTATTACTGCAGAACTTGTATCAAAGGAGCTGTTGTCAATGCGTATCCACAGCTCTCCTGGTGTCGGTAACATTCGACTGAAAGCTTTGCAGACAGCAAACAGTGATCTGGCTGAAAATCTGGCCGTATTCTATCAGCGCAGTATGAAGGACAACTGAATTCCCGCACTACTGAAGCTATATGTCAGCACTCCTATTCATATAGAGGTAGTCGCACTGACCCAACCAATTACCGTCCGACAACGCTACTCCCTGTGCTTTCCAGGGATATGGAGTCTATCTTTTCTGCTGCACTCATGCAGTATCTGGAAAATCAAAACACGATAGCATCAGATTAACATGGCTTCCGATACAATCTCTCATGCACTATGAACTGTAAGTAAAAACTGGAATGAAGCAGTTGATGGTGGAGCAGGAATTAAAGTCATTTACCGTAACTTCTCAAAAGTGTTTGATCGCTTAGCTCACCGAACCGGCAATTCGGCTTGCTGCAGAGAGCAATTGGACGATTCGACCCATTCATCTTCCCCATGATATACAAAGTTGAATACTTTATCTAAGCTTGTCAACCTTAGTTGAAACTCAACATAGAAGTATTGGAGAAACCGAAACGCAGTACCACAAAAAACGCCAATTTCCTACAAATTCTGTCCTACCACGAAAGCTTGAAATTACTGGTTTACAGTGGCTGCTACCGAAGGGCTGCGGCGAACTCATATTAGTCTACCGAATATTGAGGTGCTCCAATCACATATGCCGTCACGTGTTGAAACCCACCTATGAAACCAAACTTAGAGATTACCCTCTGAAATCGTGTGCAACGTATAGCCGCTTGGAACGCCGGCATAATTATTTTTCTCTTCTGGATGCTGACCACAGAACTCTGCCAAACTTAGTTGTTTCTTCCAACCAACTAGGATATTTCAGAAAAACGATTGGATCTTGCCACTGGTCGCATCACCTGGTTGCCTAAATTGTGCTACTTTGGAATATTTTATTAATCTCCTCAAACCGAATTTATATGTCACATAAACCTGAGGAGTCGGTACAGAATTGAGTGTTCTGGTATTCAATATTTTCACGGAGTACCTCCATTATAACTGTCCCTATTTCACCTCGTCGTTCGTATGCATTTCCCACGTACACAACAATAATTTATCAGCTTATCTGCTAGATAAACCCTCAAACAGAAAACACGTATCCTTTGACATTTTAATATTACTTTACTAAATTACAGGAATTGTCAATTAAGTACTCTTTTCCGGCATAAATTATTGTTCATTGTTTATTCGCATGCAAAATAAAAACTGCCCCAGTGTTAATGCTTATTCTGGGATGATGACTGTCTATTCAACCCGGTAGGATGAATGGTGAGACGACTGCATTGCTAGTAGAAAAGCACACCGGTAATACAATGCATGAACATGCCTCATCGTGATGTCACCTTGGTGTTAAAGGGGGAAAAGGGACCACTAATTTTAGACGTGGTGCAAACGCTGCAGCAATAGGGTCACGTTGGACGATCAAAGAAACTCATAGATTTGTGGGTTTGTTGGTGCAAAAAGGAAAAGTGTACTTACGCCCATGAGTATTTTGAGAAAGTAACTTTAGCTGCAATTAAGACTGCACTTGCTCCACACCGTCGTAACCGTCGGCGATGTCAGGAGCAGCCGACAATTGCCGAGGAGTCTTACGACTAAATTTGAATAAGAGAGCTGGGTTGAGGACACCAGTGCGAAAAGAGTGAATGACTTCTTCCTGGATTTTGACTCCAAAGCGTCTGGGAAGGCTTTTAAGTAATTCCCTTGAAGGCTTCGAACGTGCCGATTTTTACACTTTCTGAGAGAAGTTGCTGCCTGGCCTAGTACGATTACATGTATACGGCTGCTGATGTACTGACCGAGTACATGTATGACAAACGAGACCATAGAGCTTCCGGAGAGACGTCCTTTGGCAACTGACATGTCGGTAATAACTTGCCTGCGGCCTCGTCGCTGAGAAAACTGGTGATATAATGTCGAAAGTCACGCTGATGTATGACCGTCAACTAAGTACGCGTTCTGTCTTCTCCCAGGTGAAACTCCTCATCAGGGCAAAAATATTGGACTATCACATGCTTGACCGCATATTTCTAAAGCAATAGGCATTTTTAATTACTGAAGTGGCTGATGGAACCATGGACGGTTCGTGTTTACCAAAGCGATCCATGAAGAAGTCACCTATGACACTGATAACGTAATGTGCAATTCGAGCCAAGCAGCTAGACAGAATGCCCAGCCAACAGCGAGTTAGTATTTCCGCCGAGGATATACAAAACATACAATGGAAACACTGCATTCCCCATCGAAGAAGAAGACGAAGAGTGCAGCCGGAGTTTTGTGACCAGAGCCCAAGTAAAGTACCAAACCACCGGCGCGCGGAATTCTAGCTCAATTAAAAGATTGGTGTTCTTGGTCCATGTAACAACGTTTCATTTCACGAATCCTGACTTCAATAGTAACTATGTACACTACCATGTAACTTTGTGGAGAAAGAAAAGAAAAAAGTGTACAGTTAGCAGTAAGTATAAAGATCAGTCATAAACGAAGGGTTAGCGCTACAATTACAAAAGGCAAACTGTTTTTATGTTATTCAGGTTATCGCCGAATCGTGCATTACACTCAGCAAGGAAAAGGAAGACTGGCAAAATTCAGTTTGTGTAGGTAAACGTGGTTTCGCTATCCGCTTCGATGATGCAAGGGAAAAATAAAACTAGTGTATTATGATCTGTTAAGCAAATATTCTAAATGATTAGCTGAAATTTCAGCCCGTACAGTAAATTTAGTATGACTGGATGGTCAATGTGAACTACTCGTTGTGTAAACGTTTTGCGGCGGAGAGTCTTAATTTGGACAGTGATTTACACTGATCCAATCGATCAAGGACTGTATCTGGTGAAGTAGGCATTTCCCGATATTTACTTACCGAAAAACGCTGCACTCCGCGAAGCGTTTCGATTTACTTTGATCCGATCAGATGGAGAAAGCAGGCATCAAACCCGGAAAAAACTGGATAAATAGAGAACCTTTCACACTTGTAGCCAGCCGGTCAGAACGAGCAACGAGTACTTAGAAATGGCTTCCGATCAGTTAATAACCGTCGAGAGTATTTTTCTAAAGGAGCCGAGTTATGAGCAAACATCACCATGGTTTGATGTTAGGTGTCTCTGTATTTTACACGTTTATGTCCTATAAAATTTATTCGGAAGTACTTGCAAATAACAGCATAACTACTACCCTTAGGGAAGTGCCACATGCGGAAAACAGTAACTGCAGTGTACGATTGGTTTAGTTTTCATTAACAGCAGCGGTGTCATTGCCATGAATATCTAACATCATGTTTACTTCACCTGCTATATATATATATATATCATTGTTGCAGTGCCTGATGCTGAGGCTGATGTTGCATTCTTGATGCGTCTTCACCACAGTTGGGCTAAAACCAAATTACACTTAAACTAGGTCTTGTTAAGCTGGATAAATTTCATTCCACTACATTTGGTTTGTTCTGCCTAGCTGAATAATCTTCCATTAGCTGGCCACGTTTCCTAAGCTAATTGCGCCTATCTTCGGTAGCTTTGTCGCGTTTGTAGCATTTTTAAGTAATTCGTGGACATTTCTTACTTATCGCGGATTCGTTGTTAACCAACTTACTTCATACGGTAATTTAGCGAAGAGTTATGCCACCGTATCTGTATGCATTATTGAAGTTATTTTATTTCATCTTGTCGTTTCAAGGGGATGGCTGTTGCTTGACATCGCTGGTGTGGCTGCGCTTGATGTGCATGTTGACAAGGTGCCTATCTGTCTATTACCCACTACCTCGTTCATACTGGCTCCAGGAGACAGTTGGTCGTTGCTGGAGGGGACGGGGTGCACGGTACTTGTGGCCGTGCTGGGCTCTAAGAGCGGTTCCATGCACAGTGTGGAGTGGACTACGGTTCAGCCATCGCCTTGTGTGCGCTTGATTCCCTAAATACAGCGTGCTTGTGTTTACCTGTGAAGCAGTGTGGGCCGGCTCCCTTGATGAACTATGGCTCACATCCACATGCCTCCATGTCTTATTCCTTTGGGTTTACACTGGATATGTGGTGTGTGATTGGATCTGTGGGTGGTTCAGCGCCAGAAACCCATGTTCCCTCTGTAGGTGCAGGCTTCCTGTGGCTGGTCACACTGACAGGCAAATCAGAAACCGGAAGCAGCGAACCATATCAATGTTGCAAAAATTATCTGAGGGATTCTTTGTTCAAATAATTTCCAAGTTCTCTGGAACAGTACAGAGGCTGAGATACTGCGCAATACTTCAGATTTATTGGACTTTTCACGAAGATTTATAAAAAAACACAATTATAAAGAAACAATTTTAACAGAAATTTTCCATGTTAACTGCTGAATCTAGTGGGATTGATGACAAGGTACATATTTAATTTTACAAACCCATTTATAATATCTTGCATTTCTGTGTTAAATTAATAACATCCCTTTATAATATATGTAGCTAAAAGTTCCCCCTTTTGGTTAATTGGAGCTTATTTTGTTAACCGATTTAAAAGATACCTTGACAAGTTCAGAGCTAAACAACGCTTTTGGCCATAAGAACTATTTTCTTTCTTCTAATTATCCTCTAAAAATTACGGGTATATACTTTTAACAATTATTTTACGCTACTGGCAATAACCTTTTGTTCGTGATCTAATACGCAAATCTTAGGAGCTCTTGCAAACCACTCTGTGCTAGCACCTTATAAACCAGGTGTTGTAGTTGAGCTAATCTCCTCTCCACGTACGCTTGCCATGTGCAGACATATTGTTTGGTTTGTCTGAATTCCTCTTCAGTTCTAGTCAGCAAATCCGAATCATTTTGCATTGTAAGCACAATTTGTCAAAGGAAAATCAAGCATGATTTTGTTGCGTTTGATATTCTATATCATTCACACAGATCTAATTCGTTTCAAACTAACATTACTTGAGCCGCTTACGTTATGCAATAGAACAATTCGTAATGATGTTACACTCAGTAACAAAACACAATACAATTTATGGATTGGACTACATTTGCTTCACATTTTTTGGTCTACATTTAAAAAAGCACTGGTAAAATGACAAACGAATCGACCAAAAGCTTTTGTATTTGAAGCGGTCAATTATTAGCCAAACCTTCCTCAGTTGCAAACTACCTGTTTGTTAATCATTGATTTCTCAAGATATGTTAGTTAATAGTTAACATTCGAGCGCTAATTAAAAAAAGTGCCAATGTGCTTCAGCTATACTGTGAGCAAAATAACTTGGCAGATTTACATACAAGTATAGCAGTTTCAATTTGCACAGAAAAATGGCATATCACGTTCGAAATAAAGGGGCAAAATTCGCAATTTATTTTCCAACCACAACTGTTTTATGTTGCCTAACTATTCCGGCGGTTACGACGGTTAATCTTTGCCTAGACTAACAAATGATGACTAATGTAACCTGCGACATTCTTACTGCCGGAAACATAACGTGAATGTCGCTTTCTACTGTCTCATGGGTGCATAATTAATCATCGGTCTCGCCGTGAAGAATCAGGGACATCGAGATAATGAGGATCAGCGCTTGTCTAAAAGTAGACAATTATTCACAGTAGTTAATGGCCCACTGAAATTTCGTTGCAATCTGCAGCTGAACGGTAGGTAAAAGTTGGAAATTCGTTATAAGCTTACTGGTAGGAAATAGACGAAGCTTGAAAGCAACCATTCTTTTACGGATATACAAGCTTCATGTATGCTTTTCGCATAACAATCTTTAAAGTCCCATCAATATAAAAGCTAAATGCAATTATTTCTTTAACTTCATTCATAAAAGTATATACAGCCTACGGTATGACCGAGTTACTTGAAGTATCCGTTTGTCGAAGAAGCAAGGCGGTCAATGGCCAGCAAGCTCGAGTTTACTCCAGTTGAACTTGAACGATCAATAGTCTCAACAGTTTTGTATATTGGCATAAATCGAGTATACGTTGTCAAACAACCGACACTAGGCGCACCCAGAAGCTTGCAATATCCTTCAACTTCAGTCAAGTGAAGATAACAATGCGCTTTATGCACCCATTAAGTCTGACTGTTTAGCTCCGATATATACTCCATAGACAAAGATAAATAATGAATTGGATATATATGTAACCACAATCGTCAAGAACATATGGTAACCGCGCTTGCATCACTGAAGTAATCTACTAACAAATTCTTGATTGAGAATTCTTCAAGCCAAAATGTCATATGCAAGGAACTACTAATTTACCATATGCCTTTGTGCTAGCGTATAAATTTCTTCAAGACCTGTTTGGTCGAGGAGGTTGATACCCTAACGAATATTACCCTAACATCAGTGAGTAAATTAGGCGTAAGCTTGTTACCCGAGTAACGTGGTTGGATAAAACTGTGTCAACAATTCCACGTCTTGAAACGCCACTAAGACGGGATGCAAGTATAATTGACCTGGCAATTAATTTGCGATCACTGCTGGGATACCAGAAACGAACAATGGAATGGATTACGTCCAGCAAGGTAAAAGATTCAGTGATAAAACTCTGAGTAAAACACCGGGTAGAGAAGAACTCCTGAGACCTGTAACATAATTATAATCTACTTTCATTAAATTGAATGGAAAAGACCCATTGATCGATCAGAAGTCTGTGTAAGCGAACATATGTTTTCGGCAATTCTTCATCAGGCTTGTACAATTACATGAAATGCAAACATTTTTTATACAGACCCAAAGGGTCGTCAGTTAACAAAATTGATCTTAGTGCGCTGTGACACACCTTCGGTTACGTTACAGTTGTAGTCGTACGTGCGTACAGGCCAACTGCAGTCCGTCCTGGCCAAGGAAGGCTCAACGCGTGAGTGAACCGTTTCCGTGTACGCAGTGCTGGTTCGTACAACCGAATGGCAATGGCTTCTGCGGCGTCTAATATCCGCTTACGGATATACCTTGATCGATTTTCTGGAGCCTGATAGATTACTTTGAACGAGTCAGCCGACTTGGTGGCGTGACCCGTATCCGCAAGATGCGTGGCGATGGCAGAGTTGGTGACCTTTCGGCCTCCATTTCCGAGCCAGGCCGGGTGGTGTTCCTTCACCCTTTCGGATAAGCGTCTTGTCGTACGACCAACGTATCCTGTCCCACAGGAACAGGTAAATGAGTATACACACATTGATTTGGTGTGGACAGGCAGCTTATCCTTGAGGTTTAGTCTGTACGCACGTACGACTACAACTGTAACGTAACCGAAGGTGTGTCACAGCGCACTAAGATCAATTTGGTTAACTGACGACCCTTTGGGTCTGTATAAAAAATGTTTGCATTTGATTAAATTGTTCATTAACATGAACAGACCATTGAACTTCACTGCTCGGTGTTACTCCCAGTTATTGCACCTATATGAAAGAGGTCAAATCTTCACCTTCGATGAGAAGTTGAGGACACTGCATTAGGATTTGCTGGTATTGATTTCCTTTGAACAGTGAAGAACGAAGGATGTTGCATTTGGAGTTGTTCCACGGTAAGCAGCTGGATGTGGATATATTGTATCATAGTCTGTGAGGGTGGTATTTGTCTTTTGACCAAGGATTACGTCGTCAGCACGCCAGAGCAACATTGCATCCTCGGGAAAGTGGATGTTAGTGACGTAAGAGGAAAACAAGAATGGGGACTAAATGGCTATCCAGTTTCGTAACTAGTTGAAACGAGGTACGTTTTTACTGCACAATATGCAGACACTTTCACAAGAAGCAATCGAGCTGACTGATAGGAACGATCACAGTTATGGTATGACGATTGCTCTCCGCAGTCTTTACGCGCACTTTTCTCATAGTTTGGGCAGTGTGTTCGCTGACAAATGTACCATGACGGATAAGTATTCAAGCAGCGCTGATATGAGATTCCGCTTTATCCGGGTTATTTAAAATTTAATTTCAAGTTCGGGTGGGAATGGAACCATAGAAGGTTCCCGTGAGTGTTCCATCTTGAGTGGATCGTTGAGCCAGAAATTGATGAAGTGCTCAGTTCTTGACAGCTCTAAAACGGAAAACCCGTATCGCACCCAGGCCAACCAGTTAATGCCCAACTTTCCTTCCCTGGCAACCCTTGCTTAGGCAGGCACGAAATAAACAAATGATAAGAAGAGAAATGGAGGGTACGAAATAAGAAAGTGTACCTGCAATAAGAAAATAATACCAATGCAAGAAGAAAAGTAGGGAAATGAACATCGAAGTATGAATATGCGAGTTCCTCAGCAAAATGGAAAGATTTCCTGTTGTTGAATAAGTATATTTCTGATCTGACTTAGTTTGAAGATTTGGCATTCTCTTAACACTTATTATCGTAGATAGTGCAACATGTTTTCCATTTACAAAAATTGCTTGACTTATCAAGGTGTTTAATTCTTCGCTCAGCGATTAAAATAACCTACTATAGCTGTTATACTGTAGATGTTGTTTAGAACAGGACTTTCCGGGTAACAAACCTAACGGGTTCCTTTATCATTCTTGCGGAATAAAGTTTACAAGACTTTGTTATTTAGCAGATGAGTTTTGGTAAGTACATTGCCCGGTGTGAGAACTGTCATTTCATCTGCATGAGTGTTAGCTACAAGTCGGTGGATAAGAACCGGCGTTACGTTAGTTCTGGTTGCTTACTCATCTCAATCCTTTCCATCCCCCTTAGCTCAGTGGTCCTAATCGTAGGCTGGCAAATGCTGTTGCGGGATTGAGCCCTAAGCAGCCAGACTGAATGCGTACTGCTGAACATTACCGATATGGTGAAACTGCCGTACATGGTTTTTCGTATGTGAGGACAATTTGATTTAGTCTAATTGTGATGAGTTTCTACCAAATAATTCAACAGAAGAATAGCTGTTACCTGTGTGCAGAAAGACAAACAGACCATATATTCCACTGTGTGCTACCCTGGGCGATAATAAGCCAAAGTGCCAGTTTCCAAGTTACAATTATCCCTTGGAATACGATGGCTGAGTATTCAATTGTTTCTTTTTTATTCACTTTAATCATATCCAATAATTATTCAGAAGGATTACAAGTAAGCGATAGTGTATACTAAACAATTGAAACTGCTGCTTTCGGCTGTCAGTCGAATTGTTGCTTCATATTCAATACAACTGAAGCAGCACTACTTACACTTTCATGCTAAACGATTTTAGGGAGATAAATGTGCCTTTTTGTTTGAGGCAAAAGAGCTTGAATTTTCCAAGATTTTCTCGTGTCAACCGGGGGAATAAATGAGTGTGATTTCATTTTATCGATAGTTTCCTCAGTTAAAACAATGTTGAGTCATCACACTTAGGTCATCCACAGCCTAAAATACTGTTATATGCCTACGCTATCAGATAGGGAATACCGATCCTGTACAGCAATATGTGATTTTACGGTAGTTCATTATTAATCGTTGCTTAGAGAAATTTGTAATAAATATCACCGTGTCAATAGCTTAGACACACGGCAACTGTCTTCCGTTGACAACCGAATATAGTTTATGCATTTCACTACGTGCCTCTAATGAAGACGAGATTTATTGGTCAACATATGATCCTTTCCTATTTGTTACCCGTGAGCAATTTCAATTGTTCCAACGTACGCCGGCCTAAAGTTCAAATCATGCTGTGAAATTGTGAAGTCAAAGCAAAGGCCTTGGTACTTGAAAGTGAGCATCACTGAACATATTTCAACCAACAAGTACAAAAACGCACATGATGATATCAATACGTGAACATAGGTGCAATGTTTAGACCTTGGAGTTATTAGCAGCACCCGACCACGCAGTGTTCATACCTATCATCTATCAGCCTGCATTGGTCCAGTGAATCCAGCCTAAAGCCGCTGAATATCTAAGGTCAACCGTCTAACTCAAGCAGTTCTCAAA
>CALYDF020000612.1:0-33697 GCA_944474145.2 Dicrocoelium dendriticum | reverse complement strand
GTGACCTCTGCAAGTACACTGAAGATTCCGCTGGCCGAAAACCACTTTAGGACGGGGATCGTGAAAGGCGTTTGCTGGAGGATTTCGAGTGAGGTGCCGATCTAGAGGCGGGTAGGAAACTGAAGCTCTGCACCGGGCCGAAGATCGGCGCCTCTGCGGGACGTCACCTCTCAAGGGCGCCAGTGGCGAGGGCGCGTTCTGGGGGCCTGCTGCGAAAGAGCTTCCGGTCCAACTTGAGGATGATGGACCACCGCCGAAGGAAGCGTTGTGACTCTATGGCGCCTGCGGACACAGCCAGGCGTGCCACGCCCAGGATGCGATTGCGTACGGTTTCAAGGACGTCGCGGCCTGGGTGCTGGGGACGGATCCCCTCGTGTGTTGCCCAATGTACACACCTCAGTGAGCTCTTGAGTTGGACCGTCGCGCCTGGCCGGGGTCTGGATAGGGACCCGCTCAAACGACGCAGTTGCTAGGTGGATCGTAGATAGAGATTAGCCGGCTCTCCAGAGACGAACACGTCGGAGCGCGATTCCGAATTGGCGGAATGCTTGCTACTCGTAAGATGCAATTGGAGGAGTTGGCGCATGTTACTCTGCAGACCTGGGGCGACCATCACTAGCTGCGCTGAAGGAAGAGCCTCATGAGAATGGTGGAACGATGGACAATTATTGGAGACGAGACGTGATGGAAAAGCTTACGGAGACATCAATGGGCTTCGCGTTCAGGACGTTATCGGGTGCGGCACAAAGGAGATGTTGCTTCATCTGCGGAAACTGGGCACTGGAAGAGACCAATGTCCGCAGAGGCGTGGTGTTACTCGGTGTGTCGAAACAAAAGCGTGTGTAACCGTTATTTTTCTTTCGGATCTGAATTGTGTACTTGGGGCGCGTTGAGCATGAGGTGCGGTATGCAGCAATGGTGGAAGTGAGAGTAGACGGAACGATGGAAAGGTAGTCTGATCGATACGGTGCCGCGGTTCACTGGCACTAATCGATCATCGGCGAGTGTGAAAAGCTTCAGTCGTGCTGCACAATTGTAAGAGCGGTTGGTGGTCATTCAGTGGGAATTGATGGTATAGCAGAACACATCGTGGGAATCGGGGGACAGAAGCGAACCCACTTCTTTCTCGTGTCACCAGATGGCGAAACAAAACCATATTGGGAGCAGATTTCCTGGACTCAATAAAGCTTGTAATATGCTTTAAAGCGTGGGAATTGCTAATGGAATGCGGGTTACTACCACTCATTAAAGTGAGAAATGGAAATCGTCGCAGTCGGCTCGTTGCTTGTGTTACATTTGAACCCATCTTTGCAGACGCTGATCAACAAATACTAACCCCTTGTTTACGGAGTGACAGCAGCCAATATATGGGTTTTGCGTTTATGGATCGAGACACACCATCCCGCTAAACTCCGCCAACCGTATCGGCCCCATGGATCTCGAAGGATACCAATCCACCTGGAGGCTGAGGTGAACACGCAAGTGCAGGAAATGCTGGACGCGGGCGTGATTGAGGAGGCACATATCCCGTACAACTCACCTGTGGTCTTAGTGAAGAAGCCGAATGGGAAGTACCGATTCTGTGTCGACTTCCGAAGACTGAATGAAATTTCCTTGACTCGTTTCGTTCCAGTTCCATCAGTTGCTGATATTTTTGATCGGCTGCAGCAGTCGAGGATATTCACGGTCCTGGACTTGAGATCAGGATACTGGCAACTGGCAATAAAACCGAAAGATAGAGAGAAGACGGCGTTTGGCGGAGTCCGGGCCGCCAACGTGGTTGTGGGTCGCGCGGCTTCTGCAGGTGCGTTTTGTTGGTGTGGCCCGGGGCCCGTGGCAGGTGGCGCGACCCGAGGCGTTTCGCGTCCCCGTGGGGCGCGGCCCTCACGCGCGCCGTGAAATACCCCGCGCCTTCATACCTCCGGCTGGCTGGATGGGCGCGGTCCATGAGTAGTGAGCCCGGGGTCTCAGGACCAAGCGTAAAATTGCGTGGTTTTGTGCGTTAGGGTGTGCCTCGGCATGCGCGGGTTGTCGTGCCCGGGTGCGGCGGTCGTCTGGGCGGCATGGCATGCTGGGCTTGATAGGGCAAGGACCGGTAATGCGGTTCGTGGTCGGCGAGTGCCAGGGACCTGTTCCTATGTGGGCAGGAGGTTCCGGCGGTCCAGTTCCGGTGTCCGTCGTGGGGGTTTTTTCGTTTTGCGGGTGGGTCAGCGGTCTTGGTTGGGTCAGTGTCCTCCGGGCTGGTTAGTTTGTTTTTGCAATGCAGGTTCCCGGTCGTTTTTTTTTTTTGCGGGGCCGCCGGAAGTCCCGTACACGTTTTTGAACGGAAGTCGGTTGGTCCTCGGGTTTGTGTGACGCGGGTAGCCACCGGCGGGCGGTTCGCGAGAGCCGTAGTTCTGCGGGAGGCGGTCGCGGTTTCAGGTTTTTACCGAGTTATTCGGTGCCGGAGCGTGGCTGTCTACCGGTTTTTACCTACAGCTTATCTATTCAAGGGTGTCGCCCAGCGAGGTTTCCGGTTCGGAGTTCAAGGCTGGTTGGCGGTGGCTGTCAGTCGGTGTGGGTTCGAGTGCGTGAGGGGTTTCGTTCGCGCCGTTTTGGGCATGCTTTCGCCTTTTGTATCTGCCTGCAGCGCGGGGAAGTTTAATGGCGCCAAGTCCCTCGCGGAGTGAGGCCGCGTTGGGGGTGTTCGCGCTGGCGTGGCGGGGCTCCAGCTCTCGGGCGCGTCCCGTTGTTTCCGCTGCTGTGCAACGTCTCCGAGTTAAGGCGGAGGGTCGTTTGCCTGCTGGCGTCGCGTAGTGGTCCGGTAGGCGTCTCGGCGGGTTCACACCCGCCGACGTGCAGCTCTTGGGCGTTTATCGTGATGCTAGCGGTTGTGCGCAGGTGCTTGGCGGTAGGCCGCCTTCCTGCGGTCGAGTTCTGTTTCAACGGTTGCGCTCGTTTGTTCCCCCGGGGGTTACGTGGGGTTGCCGAGGCGGTTTCTGTGCGACGTGTAGCCGTATAGCGTTGGTGTGAGGTTAGTGCGCGGGCTGTTTTTCCATGTGATTGTTCCCTCGTGGCGTTATGCACTAGTTTCCCTGTGAGTCGTTTTTAACCGTTGGTGAGAAACAGTATCAGTTTAAGAGGATGCCCTTTGGATTATCAGGAGCCCCGTTTACCTTCCGACGTCAAATGCTGCGATTGCTGAGTGAATTGGAAAACGTGGTTGTGTACGGGGATGATATCGTGGTGTATATCCAATCAGAAGCGGAACATATCCATCATCTCGCGGCAGTTCTGGAACGCATTCAGCAGTCAGGACTTCGTATAAATGGACCAAAGTCACAGATCGGAAAGACCTGTGTCACCTTACTGGGCCATAAAGTGGGACAAGGCGAACTGAAACCGCTACCTGAAAATATAATGACGATACAAGGCAGCCCAGTTCCCACCTCGAAACGCACTCTCCGTACATTCCTGGGCCGCGCCGGGTACTACAGCTAATTCGTCAAGGATTTTAACACCTTGGCCTCACCCTTGTACGAGCTGTTGAAACAAGACAGGAAATTCACTTGGAATGCAGAAGCTCAATGAGCCTTTGCTCAGATTCTACAGGAAATGGGAAGGCAGGAGTTGACCCTGAAATTGCCCATTGCTGGTGAGGTGTTCACGGTAGCCACTGACGCCAGCGATATCGGGATCGGTGCGGTGTTGAAACAGAACCATGGGACGATTGAGTATGCCTGCCGAACTTTGACACCTGCGGAACGCAGATACTCAACCATAGAGAAAGAATGTCTCGCAATGGTCTGGGCGTTGGATAAATGGCGGCCATATCTCCCGGGTCAGCGATTTCACGTCGAAACAGACCACAGACCGTTGGAGTGGATTAATTCTGCCAAAGACCCCAGAGGGAAGCTGGCGAGATGGGCGTTGCGCCTACAAGAGTATGATTTCACGATAAAACACGTGCCGGGGAGGTTAAAATCAGACGGCAGATTTCTTGTCACGCATGATAGATGATGATGACCTGCCGAGCGTAGCTTTCGGTATTAACGGTTTGCTGTGCGAGCAGGATCCAGAACGGTTGGCAACTGAGCAACGTAGCGACAAATTCCTGCGTAAGTTGATCACCGCGCGATTAACTGGTCAGACAAACTTCAACAAAAACCAACTTAAGCAGCTGGGACCGTTTGCAAAAGACCTGGGAAAGCTGCAAGTGAACGAAGCAGGGATCTTAATGTGGATACCATGAGGTAGCAACCCTTCGGTACCAGTCATTCCAATGAAACTAAGACGGAATCTGGTAGTTTCTTGTCACGAGATGGCGCACACAGGCTGTTCCAGGATCTACGGTCTGCCGAAATAACGCGCTTGTTGGCCGGAGATGAAAAGGGACGTTGAGAAGTGCATGCTTTCGTGCAGACAATGTCAGCTCATGAAAACGGATTGCCGAGGAATGCAGCAGCAAACGATGACGATACCGGTCTCGGAAATTGGTGAACTTTGGTCGGTCGACGTGATGGGGCCGTTTTCATTGACCAGGCGTGGCAACCAGTACATTTTATTGATGACGGAGCACTTCAGGCGATGGATTGAGGCGACAGGTATTCCGGATTAACGGACTTGCACCGTTGCCCATGCTGTCATGAATCATTTGGTAGCGGCTCACGGAATCCCAAAGGCCATATTAACAGACCAAGGGTCGTGCTTCGAGAGTGAAGAATTCCGGAACTGTTTGGAGAAACTTGGCATCAAGAAATTGCTCACCACCCCATACCACCCGCAAACAAATGGCCTGACGGAACGTAACGATAGAACAATCAAGGAGTGGCTAGCAGCAAAAGGTGCAGACTGGTAGGAAGCGCTGCCGCTACTGTTGCTGGCCCATCGAGCAACCAAACAGGCTTCCACAAAGAAATCACCATTCCATTTGATGTACTGTCGACAACCTCGTCTACCTGTGGACCTAGAGATCGAAATGTGGCCAACTTGCCGTATATCTCCCGAGGAGACACGGAATAACCGGAAGACCACCAACCGCAACCTACAGGCCACTCAGGCGCGGATGATGGCGAAGTTCCAGACCAGCAAAGGTGGAAGGAATATCGAGTTTCAGATTGGTTCGAACGTGAAGTACAGGGACCATCAACGCTATCCCAATTGCAGCCCAGGGGAGAGGTAACTCCTAACGAAGTGGAAAGGACCGTACGAGGTAGTCTACCGGCGAGGCCTAGTGTATACAATCGCTCGGCAAGATGAATCGCGGAGGGTGAATGCCGGCGAGCTGAGGAAGTGGTACGAATTGGAGGAGGAAACACGCTCGTACAGTGAACATCCCCGGCGGTCAGAAAGACTCCGGCGGAAGGCAGCTGTCACGAGTCCTTTGGAGTGGAAGGAGTGTGGTGATTTAAAGGTAGATACTACTGCGCCGGGTATAAGTAGTGTGGTGGTGCAAGATGACACACCAACAGCGAGCTCTGCCGACTTCCCCAAAGTTGAAGAGGACATCAGGATTACAGTTCCATGTGCACGAGGAGTGAACACAGAAGCAAGCACCAGTTGAGGAACACTCCATGGAAATCACGCAGATGAGCGGATGCCTCCAAAATATGAACGAACACACCTAGGGTAAGCCACTTGAGCAGTAAACAAGTTACCGCCTTCCCCTTGGGAGGCATGTGGATGAGAGCCACGTTTCATCAACGGAGCCGGCCCACACTCTTTCACAGGCAAACGCAAACACGGTGTATTTGGGGAATCAAGCGCATACAAGGCGGTGGCTGGACCGTAGTCCGCTCCACACTGAGTGCATGGAGACACTCTTCGAGCAGAGCACGACCACGAGGACAGTGCATTCTCTCCCCTCCAGTAAAGACCAACTGCCTCCTGGGGCGAATATGGAAGAGGTAGTGGGTACTAGACAGGTAGACACCTTGTCAACATGCACATCAAGCGCAGTCTCATCGGGGATATTAAACAACAGCCAATCACTTGAGAGAATGATAGCAACTAAAGTAAATCGAATAATGTATAAGGAAAGGTGACAAAAATCTTAAATTATTGAGCATATGAGATGTTATTAATAAAAGATTCGAGATAAGTTCACGAGGTCAGAAAGTATATTTTACGGAAATGACACAAGCACGAAAATGTTAGCTAAATTAACTACAACTGGCTTAAGAGAGTTGTGCAGGTTTATAGAAGAGCGTACAGGTGGACATTCATTTGAAAAGGGAAGCATTAGGACAAAAGTGATAACCCACCACCCGAACTAAATAGACTAAGCATGCAAGCACGCTGTTAGTAAATCGAATGCAGCGTACCTACAAACGCTGCGCCGGTTCTGCCTACGTTCTCTGCAGGACCCGTCGTCGCTTCGGTAGTAGTCCAGAGTGGCCTAGCTCATGGCTCACTAAGCCTGCCTGACTAATGCACTTGCGACCGCATGTGCTACAGCACCACGCGTTTGATGTCGATGGAGTACAACCCATTGGTGCTTGCCGCTTCCGCACTTGCCGCTTCTTCTCCGCATGCATGAGGGTTTTCTCCTGCACTTCGGCAACTTCCTTCATGATCAGAAAGCGCCATGCACGCCGATCAAATGCCTTCGATTCCCATGATCTGCAATCAAGATTAGAACGTGTGAGGCCCACTTTATTCATGTCCTGGTAACGTAACTTTGGTTTCCCCACGTGCTCAGCTGACCATATAATAGCTGCTTCGGTATCCACTTCGAATCCCTACGGCTGATGTGACCAAGCCACCTCAGATGTCTCAGTAAAAGTAGGGAGTCCACTGCATACATTCCACTTCAGCGTAACACTTCTGTGTCAGCAATTCTGTCGCCCCAACCGATGCGCAAAATCCGTCGCAAGCACTGCTGATGGAACCGCTCGAGATATCGCACATCCCGACGGTACATCGTCCACGTTTCACTGCCGTATAGAAGAACGGACAGCACCATGCATTTGTACACCATCAGCTTCGTGCCAATGGTAAGCTGACTGTTGTTCCACACTTGGTACTCAAGCTTCCCGAATGCCGCCGCTGCCTTCGACACGCGGATACGCAGCTCACTGTGTAGCTGCTGATCAGTGGACATCACACTCCCAAGGTAACGGAAGCGGGAGGTGGTTTCTAATACTTCAGCACCAATGCTGATTCGCGGCAATATTGAAGATTGCACATATATATATATATATATTTACATATATACATACTTGGTTTGTCCTCTGGATGAGCTTGTCCTTTGGAAAATGCTGATTCGGTGCGGATTACCATTTCTATTTATACAAAATCTTTTAATGGGCTGTATTTACGGACCGCTCTTCTCAAGTCACCACAACCAATGACTTGATAGACGCTCTTGCTTTTGTTATCGAACTCTCACCCATTAGTAGAATTATTGCTGTTGATTGTAAAAGGCCCGAAACCCCCTGATTCCCCTCAGTCAGCCACCAAATCTTAAAGCTATTATGTTTCCCTTTATCGACCAGTATGGGTAAAGCAAGTTAAAGAGCCAGGCGTGATTTATAACACGCTTGCTTATGATTTTCAAATGTATGTTTAAATATCCATAACCAAAGGTGGCAGACCATCGGGTATCGAGCATAACATCGTTGAGTGTTCCTTCAAAATTTTTTCGAAATCGATGCACTCCTTGATCAATTGCCACCCATTCTTTTCTCTGGATTTGTCAGTCTTCCTCGCTCTCATAATTTCTTGAATTTGGGATCCATTCTTCCCAGCCCAGAATGTTCAACCTGCTTGTGATGGATTCCACAACCGTATTCCATTTTGTATAGTAGTTGTAGCTTACAGAAGCACTAAGCGATTGAGTAGGATTTCTCGCCTGCCGGTATCTCGAGTCAAGTCAAGTCAAAACTGCGCTTTCCGCACCCGTGAAGAGTGAATATTAAGCTACATCACACACGCTAAGAGCACAAATACAATTAATTAAAATTTGACCAATGTATTTGGTGCGCAGTAATGTCATCGATTCAGTCTGGAATTAAGGTCTTGTTTGACTACATCTTGATCCCGGTGCGGGTGTAGATAGCTTTGTACGTTTGTCTGGTCGTAGACTTCGAGATACATTCGGATAAGGCACAATAAAGAAGGTGACTGGCATTAGTGAGTATTTTTGACTCCAGTTGTTTGCAGGAACGAACATGATTGGACACAATGATGTCATTAAACACTAAGATAAACATTCGGCTGCATCGAGCAAGATGATTCAGCGACCTATTGATCACTTTGCATTTTCCGTTTAAGGGTTAAGGAAAAATCACAGGTGAGTAATACGCCTAGTGCGGTAGTACGTAAGCGATGACAAACCGTAAAATCAAGTAGCAAGGCACTGATGAAAATCTATGTCAGGAGAGGTGGAACGTTAGTCTCCTAAGTTTAATGAACGTTTCATCCACCTGAGGTGATCACATAAGATCCGGACTTAATGTTACGCCAAGATATTTCGCTAATATGCAGATGTTTATACTGACACTATCAATACTATGATGCGGTATGTGTGTCATGAGCTGTTTATAACAACATTCCTTAGACAGCAAGAAAAGAAAAGCTTTACTCTTTGATGCGTAGAATAAAAGACAGCGGGATTCGGACCAGGAGATGAGGTTGTCCAAGAAGCATTGCAACTTGGCCAAGGAATCTGTGGTGTGTTTGTTTACACCAAAGATCACGTCATCAGCATAGTTCAGCAGGATGGCTTCCTTTGGAGCAGGAATAGAGTTATGCAGGTAGAAAATAGGAATGTGGACAGAATAGCTCCCTGAAGAACACCAGAATTTGTGGTGAGTAAGAAGAGATTTTTGCTCCAAGCTTGGTGAACTACGTACGATTGGCAAACTAGCCTGTAAGAAACTGCACTAATGAAGGTTGAACTCCGGAAACTAGCAGATCGTGTAACATCAGCTCGCGGTTTACACAACCAAAAGCATTGCTGCAATCTAGAGAGCAGTTCCGTGTAGGTTTATTTACTATCGAGTGATGAAAGCACGGAGTGTACAAGACAAGCTACTGCATCCAAAGTGGACCTTGAACTGCGACAGGCGAACTGAAAAGAATCATTTGAGTGAGTGTAGATAAGCATTCATTAAAGTATACTTCAAATTTCTTCAAATCCATTGAGGTGCAAGCAACGGGGCGGCACTTTCAGGTGTAATGCGGGAGCTTCGCCATCAGTCAGCTATATTGCGTTGATGTAGGCGCATGGTGTACTGTTCAGACATAGGTTGTGCACATTCCTTGAGGACTACAGGCGATAGTCAGCCTGGACCGGGCGCGTTGCACGACTGTATTCGTGTTAATTCCTTGTGAACTGTTACATCATCCATGGGTAGTGAATGCGTTGGGGAGAGCTGCTAAAGGAAAGATGACAAGCGCAATGCCAAATAATCTATATGATCACAGAAGTTGCGATTTAATTCTTCCACATTCGTAGCAGTGGATGTGACTTTGCTGAGGACTCCACTAAGGTTCTTCATCTTCGCCATATTTCCCAAAATATTTGCTTTTAACTATGTTATCGACATAAATATTGTTGAGACGGCTCATTTCATTTGTCAACTCACCGGATACAGATTTTATTAGAGCGGCGTCTTTGCACTTGTAAGCTTTTCCTTTGAGTCTGCGCAGTCTTTCAGGGCACTGTGATGAAAACCTACCTGCGCGAATGGAAATAGTTTCCATAGGACAACAAATATCGAAGCAAAAGTTTAAGTAACCGGTTTAGTGCTCACAGTACTTTGATCAGTTGGAGCTGTAAAATATTTTTAAGTCCGAGGTGGCAACATTTTCGCGTACTAGTTCACTGTCTCGAGGAAGACATTGTCTTTGCGTTAACTTGCGTTTTGCAGCGAATGATGTTTTTACTTCACTTTTTATAGATTATGGGAGATAACTTTATGATGACATGATCTGAACTTCCAAGCGTTGCCTTGGTATGGACAGAAAAAGTTTTTAACTCGTTGATAACACTAAGTCCGGGTAGCATGCAATCTGGTTACACACTGCACAATGTACTTCAGTCCAAGCTTGGTAATAAAATTAGTGTCGAATCATTTGAAGTCACCAGCAAAAACACATAAAGAAAAGTCTAGATGTTCACTGACGGTAGTTGTAAAATCATTATAAATTCTTCAGCTATACGTCAGCTTGGCGAAATATATATGTTAGAGAATAGGATCGAATTATAGCCGCTCAAGTATCGCTGCCTGCGTTTCACAATTAACTAGTTAACGTGATGCGCCTAACAAAGGTAAACACGGATCCACATGAAATAGGGCGAAAGTTCAGGAACATGAAGGATTTTACTCTACTAATGCTCCACATCAGCAAGTTGGCAGCGTTGTACTTTAGCCACTGAGGATGTAATGGTACTGAAGAGCGCGCATGTGACAAACTGCATTTTATAACGTCTGGATCATAGATAAAGCAGGAAAGAGACGTATATTAACTCGATCGTAAACGCTGGTGAAACCGTCATAAGCACTCGTGCAATCATATCTTTAATGACTATTTCATGACTACCTATATTACCTTTGTGAGTTGAAGCTTGAACCGGAGGTAATTAACGAAGGTAGCAATACAATCCGTAATGTGGAATTCAAGCTAAGTAGCACATACCTGCAGGATAGAATAAATATGCCATCAATTTTACCAATGCCCGACAACAAACCGCCGATTTTAGTCAATTTTAGAAACCTGTCGAGGTACTAGTCAGCATGGAAATGGGTCTCAGGGATTGATAATTTCCGAAGGTTTAGAATACAAATCTGCTACCTTACAGTGTTTATTATGGCTATGTTTCACTCACGGAGCAAAAGAGTTTCTAGGCCAGCTCTTTTAGTAAGGGGAAGATCGTATTTTCAATATAAATTGTTCTGAATTCTGAACATCCAAGCGTTTTTAAGCTTATTTCGAAACATCCACTCTTCCTCTAAAACAGATCTGTGGTCCCCATTTCCTTAGTCTGGGGAACAAATGATTCTTCACTACCAGATTTGCAACGCAGGGATACTAAGATCCGCCAGCTGATTGTCTTTTAATTTGCGAATCGTCAAATGAACTTGCAACAAAACTGATGGTCTAGCTGTTTCATTAGTGTGCTCAATTCGAATAAAGCCAATGCAGTAAGAACCATCAAAGCAAAAAGGAAATTTTTTTCCGAACGCAATAACACATAATTAAACACAATTGCTTTCATTTCCTCTGTGGGCATCATTGTTTCATGAGATGCGGTGAAAGCGTGTTGATTTTGCTCGAAATGACTAGTTGAACAAGTGTTACGGTACACTCGGATCACCAGTTTTAGCCGTGTTGATTAAAACTACGTGAACTAAAGTTGAATGAGTCTGACCCATTTATCATCCGTCTTCTTATCCATTCACTCAAAATATCTGACCAAACAAAGTAAGACTTGTATGAATGGGACTTCGTTTAAGTGCTTGCTCGCTGTCCCACTTAAACGATAAAGCAATTAAATGATTTGCGATTAGAAATAATAAAGCTGCCCGCCAAAGCTTAAAACTTGATTACTCCTAATTTTTTTATACTCATGGAGACACTGCATTCACTGCATTGATTCGACTACTTGTCAAAAAATCTCAGATTGTAGGTTCCGATTTTAGTCCCAACGTTTTTTGTTAAAGTGTGCACATGAACGCAATACATTGGGATCCAGTGGCCGTCCAAGTACAATATCCAAAAGTCTGGCTTAGACGGTAATATCTGAAAGCACAAATCCGAGTTTTAGCCTTGATAGAAAATTCTTCTACCCGGATTAACACCTTTCGGTTGGCATGTGCGCAAATAAAATCTCGAATTTTAACGTCCAGCATTCCTTGGATTATCAATATGATGCGATTTATATCAAGCTGTCGGTTAGAAATCTATGATACGTTTTGTATTTTGTTTCTATCTCCTTGCGCTTTATCGAAATAACCAGTTTTGAGGACACAAAAGCAAAGTCAGTGAGCCCCATTTCCACAGGCATCGAGGATAGAAGTTGGTGACGGTTTTTATTAAATCTTGTGTCTAGATAGAACCAATATATCTCCTTACATTGAATTGGTTAATTATCGCATCAAATAAGCTGAAATCACCGCTGTGGTCCGGATCTGTATTAAAGTTCGCTTCATACAAAGTTACCAGGCTATAGAAGGCAGCCAAATTATGAAAGACGATAGACATACTAAGATGTCTATTTAATGCTTACACCCTCTAGTCCGTTATCTTTCTTCTCAGCAGTTTTGCTTTACAAGTAATTCTGAATGGTAATGGTACCCTGTTTAAAAGATAATCGGGTTTTTATCAGAAGCGGATTCTTAATCATTGTATAGGCATTATGTGCAGTCATTTGCACATGATGTCTTTCGCTGTTTAGCTTATCTTTGGTTGTAATCTAATTAGTTAGAGGGAGCATATGCCTGTCCCCAATTCGTTACTCTACCGTTGACCATAATTTGGCGTCAAAGTGTTTAATGAAATTGCTTAAGCATGATTCAGCTCGAAAAATGATTAGGTTTCCACGAACTCTTCTGGTAGGACCTTCAAGTACTGGAACGGAAGGCTTGTAACCGGACAGGGAGTACACCGTTTGCCTCAACCCAATTGGCGAATATGTTTTAAAGTAATTATATTCCCTCTCGTGCTTCAACGTTGCGCTTCCGTAGGGTTGACTAGCACCTAGGTTGCTAGTTTATAATAGCATAGGAAAAATGGACAGAAAGTGATTTAGTGGGGGGCGTTGTGCTCACTTGAGAAGAGAAACTCTGACAACACCGGGCAGTGCGATGGATGGATAAAATCACTTATCAGCGCACTTGCAAGGACTCAAATGTAAGAAAAATGCTTACTGAGGAACATTTCCGTTTAAATGGTGCGCTAGACTTCTGATGATGAATCTCAAATCTTGGAACAACGTTTGCAAACAGGAGGTGGAGATAAAGTAAGCTTCGAAATAACAATCACAGATACCGTGGTGTGGGTATGTGATCTAGTTTAGAACGCAGATGGATGCAAGCTGCATTAAAGTGATTGCTTTTCCTGCCAGGGGAAAATAGAGTTTACGTTGCAAATGTTACTACTTCCAGATCGGTTATATCCTCATGTTACTGCATTGGTTGGCAGAGATCTTTTCATTTTAATTAGTATTGAGCTTGTAGGAGCCTACTGAATACTTTTCGAGATCAAGTTTTCCTTAATACTTATCTCTGGATACACGGACATCGCTTAGATCGAAGACATGTTGCTTTGAAGCGATTTTGATGACCAATTCCAGATTTCTACCAAAATTCACCAATGCTTTCAGAAGAAATTTCGTGAAACCGGAGCAGTAAAATTTTATCCTGCCTGGTTGGTTCTGTGTCAGGACAAATAACTTAATTGGTTGAGGGTCCGTTGCAGTAGATTTCAAATTATCTAGTCCTCCACACAGTCGACAAAGTGCCAAATGGCTGTCAGATTCTATGTATACTATTCAGTATTGCGCATTCCTCGGTCCCATCAGGAATAGACCCTATGAAATTAGCCAACGGCTATTTTGCCAGGTTGGGTCGCAGATGCGTCGCCTCGCATATGTGATACAGCACAACTCATTCCCACTGCCACAAAAACTAGCAACGTTGTCGAGGAGAAGAACTGTCAAGAGTGTCATTGTTTCCACTAACAGGAGATCTGTGCTGCATAACAGCTGGAAGCTATAAAAGCAAGAATCCTCAACCTTATACATCAGAAATCCTTAAGTTATAAATGGTACTGCAAAATGCTTAGTAGGCACTTCGTCGGGTGCATAAAGCTTCTGGTGGATTGATTTGCTTTGAACATATCCACCTGAATTAGTGGTAAACCTTTCTGAATAGTGGCGCAACCCTAGTGGCCATGGGTACGGTTCCTGATGGAGCCGGGTGACACGCATTACTGAAGAGTCACGATGGGTTGCAACGGTTGTCTAGTGCTGTTCCGGTCCTTTTGAAGACCACCTGGCTTAGAAGCAACCACAATTTACTGGACACCAACGCGCATTATTGCACGACGTTATACGAGCGTAACTCGAATGACGTAACCCGCTAATTCTCTATATACGTTTACAAGCAAATTACTGCCTTTTTAGTGACCGAGTTAGTACAGCCAATTAACTTGTAGACGCTAGTGCTGCGCTCACTATTCAAGCGCTGATTTCAAGGCCACTTACTGGTTAGAAATGTTTCTGCACGAAATGAAACACGAATTTGCTATAAACAAAATATGAATTGTAATACTTTGCACTGGTGACAAGGGTGGCGGTTGTGTGGCGGTTCGGAACGTACTTATCCGATGCTTAGTTTACAATTTTAAATAAGCCGTCAATTTTAGTAGTAGATTGTAGACTTTCTACAGCTACAAATGCCACAGAGTTGGATAACGCGAAATGTTGGGTCACAAACGGGCGCAAGGGAAAGACCTCAAATGACAGTAAAGTTAGGTAGTTGGCTTTTGTTTTGGTGTTCTGACATTCAGCAGTAATATTCAAATCAGCTTCACCGGAATTTCAATGGGGTCATATAAATACTTGGGCCATCCAATAACAATTTTCCATGAAAAGGTTGCTGTATTCTTGGGGGTAGGCTTTGAAGCTGGGCATGTATAAAGATGCATATATATACATAGGTAATCTGTAAAATTGCAACTATATCGCAACTATATTGCAAATATATTATTAAATGTTTTTAAAGGGGTAGATGTGAAGGAGGGTAAGTGTTGGAGGCAGTTGTGTGCATATACTTTATGAAATGATATTTATTCGAAGATCACAAACAAATGATAAAAGGTTACAATGGAGCAACGGATTTATCCCTGATATAAAAAAAAGCTTAATGGCTTTCCGTAGCTAAACGTGAGACTAAAAATTGATGTATCAAACCGAAATGTCGTGTACCGATGGATTTTCCCTATAAGGCCACACACGATGTAGGACATGTAGTGAACTGAAAGAGGCATATGGCGATAATGTATCCTCATCTAATATTGTTAAACTGCCATTGCTAGTTGAAATGTAGCAGAATGTTTCCGAACAGAGCTAATATTTTCGCTCGTCCCTTCTGTTATTGATATGGATACAATCCACAAAGCGGAGACCGCTCTTCTTCATGACAGTCGTATAAACAGTCACCAACTAAGCCATACTCTCAAACTTAATGTGAGGTCTATAGAAAAGTATCCTCCCCATGCGTATCCCGGCTGTTCATATCTTTTCAGAAGCCAAAAAGTCAGATGTTCTCGGAATATTTCATTGGTGTGTCAAAGAAACTAGGATGCCTTTTTCAACAAGCTAATTTTACAAGGTAAATATGGATACTTCATTCTAACCCAGAAACCAAAGCCAGTGCAAAAATAGGTATTTCCGAGCAAGGCAGGTGCCCAACCTTCAAACACGGAGGTCATGCTCACAGTCTTCTGGGTGCAGCATGGATTAAGAACGACGGATTTCATTTCCATGAGTGTCGGTATTGCCGTAAATTACTATGCTTCACTACTAGAGAGGTCTGTTAAGAAAGAATCATGGCATGCTGACCACAGTTTTCTTGTTCATCCTGACAATGCTCAGAACATAAAAGTCACCTAGATAAAAGTGCGGTCCTGTGACTATGAAACACCTCATTATCCTCCATGCTCTCCAGACCCCTGAACTATTTGACTTTTAGGTCTTCGCAAGTATGAAGTACTATCTGAAAGAAAAACATGCTGCTAACGGTGATACTTTGATTTCTGAAGTAAAGTCAGTTATTTTGACCTAATCTGGAGACTTAAACCAACGGGGTTTATTCGACTTCTTGGGCTGATGGGAGAAACGTGCAACAATGGGAGCACCTATTTCATGAACCATCAATATCTGCGCCACGTTTCATTAGGCCCGGTGCAATGGAAGTATGATAGGAGAATAACTATTCAAACTGGAGATTCTCACTCCCCTCGGCCAAATCATTGCTTCGTCTCCATTTCACATTATCCATCTACACTTCAAACGCGCAAATAAAGCGTGACGCGTAGATCGGTGTGTTGGCATGTGCAACACACGGCGCAACCGTTGGAGCCTGATGCGTGAAACAATGGTGGTCCCGCCTGGCGTGCGATAAGCTGCGATGGCAGTGCTGCTCGAACGTAACTAGTCTCTTTATATCTGTCGATTTAGTGGGCCAGGTTTGGCAACCGCACAGGAGGGCTGAACGCACAGCTGCCCTTCAGCGCGAGAGTGATGTAGCATCAGGGCCACCTGCAGCAGAAATAGGCAAATGTAATTTTTGAGCTTTTGCTTTGCGCTTTGTGATCTCACCTTCCATTCCATTGGCACTGATACACCTACCTAGATACCTAAATTTCTGGGCCACTTTCATCTGGTCCCCACCAAGGGTCAGTGCAGGTATGGGACCGTGCCAATCCTAACAACGGACTTTGCATTTCGAGGGTGCAAAGCATAGCCCGAAACGATTGACAGCCAGTGCTAATCTGTTGAGCGCAACATAGCTCGTTAGAGTGGTGTCACAGATTAGGGCTGTCATTGGCATACTCCAAGTCAACTGGTCAGTCATCACGTAGCAGCTGCACCCCAAGTAGTTCGTTCCCATGAAGGCAGTCTCCCTGACTTCGTCAATGGAGAAGTTAAAAATGAAAAGGTGACAGCGGGAAATCTTGTCACACACCCCTGAAGATATTGTTTGGCGGCGACAGTTTGCCATAATCCTTCACTCTGCCAGAAGTAGACGCGTACAGCGTTCTGATAATGCGTGCGTATGTTTCGGGCCCAACGATCCTGAGTAGACAGTTCCAAAGTACATGCCAATCAACTGAATCATGTGAAAAGCTTTATTCAATGATTCACATAATTACGAAAGTGTGTGGTTTTCGGTTTCAATTAAAATCATGGCCAAGCATGCTCCTGATAATCCGTAAAGTTTTAACTAGACATTTCGTGGCAGTTTAGCAGTCAGATTGTTAGTCTTAAGGTTCTGCTGCATCCTTTACGACATAATTAATAATAATAATTAAAAATAATGAGCCGCTGAGGTACAGATATCGTAGATTCGGTCGATAGGTGGGCGGATGATGCACACTGATGAAGAGTCCCACAAGAAGGAGATGGCCGCCTAGTGCTTTTCTGGATCATTGAGAAACAATCTGATGGCGAACTAATTGTGACTTGCCTTCAGTGAAGTCAGTTGCACTCATCAACACCTACGTATGTCTCGATGCTCAAGCCTAGTGATAACACTTGCGCAGTTTCTTCTGAGCACGATAGAAATAGCAATTTTTCGTGTATGGCCGTTAAATTTTGCTAGATTTATTCTAATGATTACGTGGAAGTTTGTATATTTCATCATGCGTGGGCAAATATTCTGGTCGTGAGTACATAATGAGGGTGACTCTAACATCAGCATGACGTATTTTGGCAGCCAGGGCGAATTTGGTTAGCCTGCTAAGGGATAACCTGTTTATCCAGCAATAATTTGGTACTGATGCAGTACATTAAGTGTTTTCGAAAGTACTTTTCAGTTAATCTCAGCCTCCTTGGTCCAAGAGCATTAAATGAGTTTCAACTAAAATCATGCTTGTTAAGTGCGTCATTCTTAAGTGTATCTAAACTTTGCAACATAACCCGGTAAACTGAGACAGAATGATCGCGGGAGTAGTAGCAATGTAATGCACTAAGTTGATAAAAAAGCCTCGCAACCCTATGGATTTCACACTTCTGATCAACCATTAGCTTACTGACATGATGATACTTGGGTTCAAGGATTGAAGTCAAAAACACAAATCAAATGACACTAATAGAACTAACAGACATCTTATGTAAAATTATCTTTGTTTTTAAATAAGCTCTCTGCCCGAATGATCAGGTGAAATATTTTTATGGACAAAGAGGGGACCACTGCTTTTTAGGTACAAAATTCTCGAATTGTTCTTTGCCACGAAGCGGTAGGAAAGTTCAACCTATATAGGGTAGTGTTTTGCAGCAAGATCATCGTATTTTTAAACATGTAATCCCTACTCTTGAGTAGGGAATTTTGCCGTAATTAAGTGAGGTTCTTCGCAGCCAGTTTCCAAATCAGATGGTCGTCCACATGCTCAGCAAAGCACTAGACTACGGTTTCAGCCTGTTGGGAATTTTCAGTAGTGCGCATCCATCGGATCCATCAGGATGCGAACCCATGACCTCCAGCGGCTTGAACCGACAGTCAGCAGCATATGCCACTGGGTCACGGGGGACAACTTCGGACCGTCATGATTTACAAGCTAACTGCGATATAGCGCATTTTATCCTAAAATGCCATGCAAGTTACGAACCTTGCAGAGGACAGGGTTGGCCCTGAAAGACACGACGTCCACTAACAGTAGCTATGTACGATAAAGCATAGGACATAGCATATAACAAATAATCCGTATGCCAGTAAGCGCCTGCTGCATCTGAATCATCTGATCCCCTATCTTTCACTGATCCAGATACATGCTCATCCGTTGTCGTTATAGGCGATTATAAGCCACCTGACAACGCCATTGGTACAAAATACTGTGAACGAATGTAAAACTGACGAAATCTTTTTACCAGTTAAATGAAAGAACAACCTATTGTGCAGATCCAACAGAAAATCGAGGGAAATATTGACTACATTGACACACCTAACATCGGTCACCGATCGACTTGCCCGATGGGAAAAAGGGCATATTAATTGGAGTGGATTAAAACTAGCATGAGAAATATGAGGATAAACTAGATTTATATGCATTTTTACATTATTTGATTGTGATCCATCGTTACGAATTCACTATTACCACTGGCTTTGCGACGATAAATAATTGGGGGGAAATTAACATGCCAGGATTAATGATCGGGATTCGTGTAGGTTTCCTTTGATGTGAGGAACCTGACATCTAAAACTATGCTAGCATGTTTAGCGACGGTCTATTTGATCACCCGATGGAACACGTGACCACACGGTGATTTATCACTGTACGTTCCGTAGCTGCCTTGACTTTGTGGATAACGCATTCTTCACTCACATTCCTCTGTTGGACAAATACAAGTAGACTGGTTGTTAGGGGCAGCAACATGAGAAAGTAGCATAGGAATACGTCACTTTCTTTCCTTAATTAGTCAAGACGAAACATATGCGTGCATACTTTGTGTAGACAAGGATCTCAAGTAATCCAATTATATTTTGCTAAGCTCTGATCACCCAAGTTCACTGTAATTCCACAAGTGCAAGGCCATTCTATGCTATTCATTAGACGTATGGTTGTGCCAGCGAAAAATGTGGCGGATTGGTAGGGATTGTGAAGCAGGCAACTGTCCCAAGTAATTTTCCAATAATCCAAACAAAGCTGAGCCACGAACTCGACACCCAATTTCACGCTGTATTTCAGAACAGATATTCATGAGAAACGTAGGTACCGTGATGTAGTGCCATATATCCTGGAATCTCTGAATCTAATACACGAAGGATTGCAATCTTCGGGTCCCAGTTACTCCAATACCGATATTAGTCTCTCCTATTACTGAATTCCTATAGCTTGCTTCATCATTGCCACGCGGCACACGTGCTTCCCCTATTGCTGATCACATACCAAGGACAGCAGCTATAAAAATAGCGGCAGTTAGCGCTAACAATGTTACCGCAGTACATCGGATGCTGTCAGCTGTTTCATCAAGGAAAGTGGCCATACGCTTCTCCGAACTAAAGAACATCAAGTTATATAACAGTTGTTTGAGTGCCATTTGCTTCAGTGTGCCCTAGCCTAAGGCAAATTGTTAGACGACGGAAAAGTAAGACTTCCTATGTCATTTATCCGGGGTATAATTCACATCAAATTGCCGGGTGCACTTCGTCCATCATACCAGCTCCGTACAACGCAGTAAGCCGCGGCTATTCTATCGCACGCTTTAATCAGAAAGCTATGAAGTACTAGTTCTACTATCAGTTACTTGTCTTCCAGCTTGCCCATGCTCTGTTGGTACTTTTCCAAATTTGCCTTGGAGCCAAATTCAGAAACACAAGCAAATCTTGGATGATTATCTCAAACAAGACTTAAAATCGCACTTTTCAATGATGTCCCCGTGCAACCAAAGGGCTCAAACTCATGAACAGGATCACTGGCATCACATCCGTAAAGTGCTCTCTTTCAAAAAGTGATCGTCAATTATACCCAAAAGTTCTCGTTAGCATACAACTAAATAGGCATGTTCCAGGAATAGTGAAAGCTAGGCTATAATGCCAACCCATGACAGAAGAGACGTTTGAACCAAAACACAAAACACGCAGAAAGCTGTAAGAAGCTGTTGCAACACTTCATCTTTCTCTCTGCTCTCTGCCGCTGACAACTTCTGCCTTGCTGCCCTATGAGACTGCCACCGTTTGACATCTCAGTCATGTGCCCAGCCAACCGAAGGAATGTTAAAGGTCAGAACTCAGTTGACAGACAGTATATCTATAGGATATGTTAATTCTATTTATTTGTAACGGAAACATGCTAATTTAGGAGGACAAGCTAGCTCACTATTCTGCTTCTGGTTCCACGACTAGTTCAATTCCTTTGACACGGGCTGGTATTGGTTGGCCGATCAATTTGCACTCGATTCCCAGCTTCGGCTCCGTTAACGTCTCCAATACATCCCCCTCAAATTGATTGCTCCTACCTGTTTTGCACACTTGTGCTTGCTCGTAGCATTTTACCCTGGGATTCAATTGTAGCCATCGCGGTTGCCTTCTTCTTCAACTTGGCCTGCATGAGATGTCGAGTGGCATCTGTGCGACCGGCTGTGTTCCGCTTTGGGGATCAGTTCTGTTTTCCAAACTTAATGTATTCACTAGTATGTCCCACTGTAGTGCCGCTGGTTCTTGAAGTCTTTGTGTGTTTCCATGCCACGGTCGTAGTTGATTGACGTGTCTGGTCCACTTCTCCCTTCCGACCATTATCTCTTAAATATCATTACCCGTCTTACCCGTAACCGTCCCGCTCGACCACCTACCCTGGGTCTGGAACTTTCGTGCCTACCCCAAGTCACCGAGCTCAAACCTACGAAACCTATTATCCTGCTCCACTCTCGTTTGTCCGTTGCGTTTTCCAGCATTTATGGGGATCAGATTATCAAATATCGTTCTACCTTTTCGTCCAAATGAACAATCAGCTGGGGCTTTGCCCTCCGGTTTGTTTAGATCTGGAGTGTTTCGATACATTCGCAACAACGGCTGAATTGCATCTCGTAGCACCCTCGTTCCTTCCGCTTTGAGGATAGCACGTTTAAAGTATCTAGTAAGCGTTCGGCCGGCTCATTCAGATTGTGGATGGTACGGCGGCGAATACCTGTGCAGGATTCTGTCTTGCATGCGAATTTCTCGAAAAGCGTTGATGTGAACAGTGCTCCGTTGTCCGTAACCAGCATCTCTGGTGTGCCGAAATACTGAAACAGTTTGTTTAGCTCATTGCTAGTGTGCTGGGCGGTGGAATTTTGCATCGGAATGACGTCGGGATATTTTGTTTAGGAATCCACACAAATCAAATAAGGTTGACCGTTGATTAGTCCCGAATGATTTAAGTGAATTCTCTGCCAGGGCTTTTGCGAGTCGGTCCAAGTTTGCCACGGATATTTTGAAGGTGCCATTGCCGCTTGCAGACAAGATTTACAAACTTGGCAGGGCTGCTCAATTTCTGAGGTTATTTGAGGCTATTACAGTACCTCCATTCGGCTGGTTCCCGGTTACCCTGAACGAAACTGCTGTAGCATTCACTTCCACAACTTTCTTGCTACCACGACTCTGTCTCCAAACATAAGACAATTGTCTATAACCGAAAGAGATCCGCGTCGATTAAAGAAAGGTTTTAACTTATTCGTGATTCTGACATTAGGTCAAATGGACTGCACAAACACTATGCATTTCAGCAAGAGCTCGTTTTGAGTCGTCTCTGCACGAACCGTGTCCAAAGTTATTGGTAAGTCCCTTACACTGTCAACCAGGATCCGCAGAACGTCCGACGCGAAGTTTACAGAGGTGATTATGCAGTCATCGTTTTCCTTCGTGTGGGAGCTGAAAAGCGAAGTAGAGCGTCAGCTTGGTCGTTGTTGCATAGCTTAGTATTGTATACTGAAATGGAAAGCCAGCAGTACCTTCACCCATCTCTATAACCGACCTGCTGGGGAAACAGCAATACACTTGTCTGATCCAAACAGCGAAAGTAAGCGTTTGTGGCTCGTGATCAGTATTAAATGTCTATCACATAGCATCTTGTGAAACCGTTTCACTGCGAAATCAATCGTCAGCGCTTCCTTCTCAATCTGGCTGTAATTTTTCTAGCCACTGTCAGCGACCGTGCTGCGTGCGCAATGGCCTTCTCTTCTCCTCCTGGGAACACATGGAAAATGACAGCACCTACCCCATAACTAGAAGCGTCCGAAGCAACAACAATCTACAAGTTTGGGTTGAAGTGGGTCAAAAGTAAATCAGAACTGAGCGCTGCTTTAACCGTATCAAAGGATTGTTGGCACTCCTTTGTCCACCGCCATTCTTTCCCTTTCTTCAACAACTGGTTCAGACGGCCATTTGTCTGATGTGAACTTGACAGGAAGGCATAAAATGATTTATGACCGAGAAATGAACGAAGTTCAGCAACATCCCTCGATTGTGGCATTTGCTTGACGGCTTCTGTATAAGCGGGATCTGGACGCCGGCCATGTTTGCCAGTGACGAACCCGAGAAACTTGACACGCTCCATCAGGAAATTGCAGTTTTCCGCTCGTAACCGGAAGCTAGCTTCTACTAGACGAGTGAGCACTTTCTCTAACTTGGCCAGTAAACTTTGTGAGTCAGACCCCATAACTAATGCGTCATGCAGGGAAATGCGACCCCAGGTATATCGTTCAGCATCGTATCCATGAGTTGTCGAAAAATGGCGGAAGCAGTTTTTACTCCGAATTGCAACGGGTTGTACTGGAAAAGACCTAGATGCGTGTTGACCGTCAGTAGTGTTCTGCAGTTCTCGGCTACTGGAACTTCTAGGTAGGCATCAGCTAGATCGAGCTTCGAGAACCATTTTCCACTGTTAAGCTTGGTGAACAAATCTTCAGGTATAGGCAAAGGGTTCTTCAACATGGAATTTAAACCGGTTGAAATGTCGGCACAGATACATACGTTGCCTTTTCCTTTCTTTATCACAACGATGGGTTCCGCCTATTCGGAGTAATGTACGCACTCGATTATCCCTTCCGACTGCAACCGATTTAACTGAGACTCCACTATTTGTTGTGTTTCGTATGGCACTGTACCTTTTGGTCTAAAGACTGGTCTGGCGTCTGGTTTGGACTTCAGCTCAGCTCTGGCTATCCGGCAGCATCCAAGACCGGGTTGGAACAAACTTTCATGGCGTCGCTTCAGTTCTGCAAGTTGGCTGTAAAGTTCGAGGTTCATATTCTGCGAGTTTCCCGACTTGTAGTTTCTGGCATATACTGTTAACTGACTGGTCAACTAATTTCAATTCCTCCGTCCAATCAAGACCCAGCAAATTCAATCCTGTCTGATCTGTCACGAAACAGGTTGTACAAATGTGCTGATCACGAAAACTGACCTGACAATGCAACTCTCCGAGAAGTTTCAAAATACCGCCGGATGCGTTTCGTGCTGTGTAGTCTGTGTGGACAAGCGGTGGTTGTCCCTGCATACACCATGGGTCCAGACAAATCAAAGGGACGTCTGACGCAGTATGCAACTGCAGCTTAACTTCTGTATCACTGATCTTCAACATTGTAAATTTACGCCTGCTGACACCGCCAACCTTTAAAGTCGCCGTCACAGTTTTGGCCTCGCTGTGACATCGGAAGCGCACCGGGATTCGACGCGGTATTCCGCTCATTGTTGGTCGCTTCGCAGGACAACACGACGCTTTGTGTCCTCGCTTACCACAGCGATTGCGAATGTGATTTCGGAACGGGCAGTTTCGACCAAAAGTGCTATTCCCTGCAAAACCAAGAAGCAGAAGAGGGTTTAGAATGTGGTGAACTCACATGAACCGATTCTTTCTGAGGACTTCGGCTGACCCTGCAAATGATGTCCTGGCTACTCTGGATGGATGACTGTTGGATCATCGCAGCATCATGCTTCAACTTCATCAACCGTTGGCATTCGTTCGCCACCTTCTGCAGTGGGATCACGGGATATTTCCAATTCTGCTCAGCACTCTTGGTCAGGCATCCGCATCTTTGGTTGCCTGAAGACCACACACATAAATAAGGCACTTGTACTGATCAGCTGTCATCGTGTGAAACAGCGACCGTCCACACTCACGATTTACGCGACTCGAGTAAATAACCCAATCTTCGTCTTCTCACTTGGTCATTGTCAGGCACTTGTATCGGATATTGAATAATAACGACTGCTCTCCAAATATCTGGGACAAAGTAGCAACCGCTTCATCGAGTGTTAAATCAGTGCTCTTTTTCGGCAGGATGAAATTCATAACCTTTTCATTCTCGGCGGCATCCAATTTCCACAGCATGAGGCGAACTCTCTTGTCCTCTGAAACACCGTCTAAATCAACGGGAAACAGGTCTTTGTATTTATGGAACCACGATTCAAAGGTAATACGGGCATCGGCATCGTAACGGAACTCACAAACTTGCCGGGTCAAAGTTTCTGCTGAGGGGCAACGTTCACTTGTTCCTGTTACCGGGCTTGCTTGTAGTGACAAATTCTTGGTCAGATTTCGATCAACTTGGCCTGTGCATTCTCAAACTGCGCCTGCTGTTGCTTCAACAGAGTCTGCAATTGCCCAAAACTGACTGACATATTTGGGTTCTTCTGACTCCTGTCGCCACTGTTGTAAAGCTGCCTTCGTACTACTGCACTGCTGCTATTCTGCGCCTGCGAGACTACGACCGCCTGATTACTCAGTCACGCGCCCAACCAACTGACGGGATACAGAATGCCAAGGTTCGGTAAACAGGGAGTCTATTCTACACGATAGATCAGTTCTAGTTATTAATGAACGAAACATACTAATTTTGGAAGCGTTTGACTCTCAGCCAAGGTGAGCTAAATCCGTCCCACGGATTTTCCATATTTGGCAGAGTGGTTCGCCTCCATTTGACTCGGGCTTGTATTTGCTGGTCAATCATTTTGCACCCGCTTCCCAAATTTGGCAAAACAGTCGAAGGTCGTTCCACGCTCGTGCTGGTGACCTTCGCATGCAGCAGACAGCTCACGTTCTCGGTGGTAAGCCTGTTCGAGACTTCGTATCTGGACACTGGCTCCGCTTACCTCTCTATTAGCAACTGCTTGCTATCAGTGGCGTTTGGTGATAAGGACGATTCGTTGGGTGTTGTGCACACATAAACAACAAGTGCAATCGGTAAGACTACCATGTTCCTGATTACGCAATATATACCACTCACCAGTGGACGTACATGCGCTACCAGGGCACCCATCTACGCAGTTGCTTAGTCGAAACGCAATTATATCGCTAGTGAATTCTTCCGCTTGGGTGGAATAAGCGGTTTAAGGGGATTCAATGTTCTCCTAAACCGTTGTGGAGGACCGGCTAGCATGCCAATTGGGCTAAAAGCACGTGAGAGCGGTAAGAGTGTGTGGACGGGGTATGCTAACTGATCGCAATGTTGAATGAACTGCGCCAAGGGTCCGAAAACATTCTGCATGGCGGGCCGGCTGACTAGGAAAAGGATTGGCGCGGGCCGGATAATCGGGAAAAACAAATTAAGCGGGTTTGTTAAATGACAGAATGGATAGCGTGGGCCAAATGATCAATACGCACGATTTGTTGCGAACCGGAACGTAAACTATGAGCAATAAACAAAGAAAACGAGACACTCTTCGTCCGCTTTTCCTTTTATTGGTCTGAGACTAGGCTGAACACAGATCTGAACAATACAATGACATTTAATTACAAACAATGAAATCCCGTAGTAACAACGGAAAAGGAGGACTCGGGTTCATTGGTGGATTTACAGCTAACCAGGGGTATATGTTAAGTTCAATCTACTTGTCCGTATATATATATATATATATATATATATATATATATATATATATATATATATATATATATATATATATATATATATATATATATATATATATAATATAATAAATTATATATATATATATATATATGGAATAGAAGCACCATGAATATGTTCCCATTCAATTTATTAATCCAAGCCAATAAGGCAGCGTATGTGATACGTTTGCCTGCGTGATGAGTAATCTTGCATTTCAGAAGTAGATGTTGCTTGAGCTCCCCGGTATGGATGCGCCGGATGTGAATGTTGACAAGGTGCCTACCTGTCTATTACCCACCACCTCGTCCATACTGGCTCCAGGAGACAGTTGGTGGTCGCTGGAGGGGACGGAGTGCACTGTCCACGTGACAGTGCCAGGTTCAAATAGTGGTTCCATGCAACCTGTGTGGAACGGGCTACTGTCCAGCCACTGCCTTGTGTACGTCTGGTGTGTATGATTTCCCAATGAGGCCGGAATGCTTCCGTTCTGCTTGTTGAAGGAGTGTGGGCCGGCTCCGTTGACGAAATGTGGCAGCCATCCGCATGCCTCCCGGTCTTATTCATTCGGGTTTACATCGGATATGGGGTGTGTGGGTGGAACTATGGGTGGTGAAGCGCAATCCACCCATGGTCCCCTTTGTAGGTGCAGGCGTCCTGTGACTGTCCCCATGGACGTCACAGTGACAGGCAAATTCGGATACGGATGCCGCCAAATCATATGTACATCTATATACATATATATATTCGATAGACCGACAATAAAAATTTTCAGTACCAAATTAGTATAAATTCGCAAGTCACTATACTGCCGACCCACCACAAATCTACCGCATGCGTCAATGAATGGGTTTCTCGCTTGATCCCTCACATCAATGTTCCAACAATGTGGGGTCAAAATAGTACGGGGGCACCTTGTCACACACACACACACACATGTATATTGTTGCAGCATCCGGTTTCGGATTTGCCTGTCATTGTGACCAGCCACAGGACGCCTGCGCCTACTGAGAGACCACGGATGGCTTGCGCTGCGCCACCCACAGCTCCATCCAAACACCACATATCCAGTGTAAACCCGAAGAAATAAGACCGGGAGGCATGTGGATGGGAGCCACGTTTCATCAACGGAGCCGGCCCACACTCCTTCAACAAGCAGAACGGAAGCATTCCGGCCTCATTGGGAAATCATACACACCAGACGTACACAAGGCGGTGGCTGGACAGTAGCCCGTTCCACACAGGATGGAACCACTATTTGAGCCTAGCACTGTCACGTGGACAGTGCACTCCGTCCCCTCCAGCGACCACCAACTGTCTCCTGGAGCCAGTATGGACGAGGTAGTGGGTAATAGACAGGTAGGCACCTTGTCAACATTCACATCCGGCGCATCCATACCGGGGAGCTCAAGCAACATCTACTTCTGAAATGCAAGATTACTCATCACGCAGGCAAACGTATCACATACGCTGCCTTATTGGCTTGGATTAATAAATTGAATGGGAACATATTCATGGTGCTTCTATTCCATATATATATATATATATATATATATATATATATATATATACGGACAAGTAGACTGAACTTAACATATACCCCTGGTTAGCTGTAAATCCACCAATGAACCCTAGTCCTCCTTTTCCGTTGTTACTACTGGATTTTTATTGTTTGTAATTAAATGTCATTGTATTGTTCAGATCTGTGTTCGGCCTACTCTCAGACCAATAAAAGGAAAAGCGGACGAAGAGTGTCTCGTTTTCTTTGTTTATTGCTCATAGTTTACGTTCCGGTTCGCAACAAATCGTGCAACAAATCGTGCCCACGCTATCCATTCTATCATTTTCAAGCCTGCTTAAGTTATTTTTCCCGGTTATCCGGCCCGCGCCAATCCTTTTCCTAGTCAGCCGTCCCGTTGTGCAAAATGTTTTCGGACCCCTGTCACAGACCGGATGCGTGCATGAAAGGATTTCTCGCTTAATCCCTCACATGAGTGTTCCAACAATATGGGGTCACAAGTAATACAACAGTTAGTTGTCACACGTAACAATCACGAGATGGCTCACGATAGTTTTGAAAGAGTACGATGTCACGGACAGCACGAAATCAGTGTCTAATGTAAATTGTGTTACAGCGTCACATGTTTCATACGCATTACCAAGCATAATCTGGTACAGTCGGAAGGCCGGATAAATTGATTAGAATCAATGCGAGTGCGTGCGTGCTGCACATTGGTATCCTCATTGTCTTGGGTGAAGTGCCTGATACGATGCCCGAGGTTTCACTCGCCTATTGCCTGTGTTAAGCCGCTATTCGATTGAGCTGCTCCTGGGGAATATTTCATATTGTTGCCGCATTGTTCCCAACACTTTTGCCAAGTGACAGACATTTACAGATATTTATCTCCTTTTGTACGTGGTTTTTCTTTGCGCGCTACCACCGCACTGTGCGAGCAGAACATGGGATATGTCATGACATTGGGTGCCGCCGAGTAACCAGACAAAAGCTGCTAAGTGTAAGGACTCATCGGTTGGACGGATGAGAAAAGCATTTCCACATGCACTGCAATGTGCCATGTGCGGTCATGACATTTGCGCAGTCAGATATCATCAGACACATATCAGTAACAGCAGCGCCGTTGGCATCAAGCATTTACCGCAACCACTGTGTACATCTTTCCTTTTTGCAACTCCTGCTTAGAACGACATATGAAAGTTCATCTACAGCCGTTGCGTTGATAAAGTGGACATTTGGTCCACTTGTTTTCGCTACCATACGCTGCGCACTTCTGCCATGGGCTGAATACTCCATTGTGCGAACAAAAACGTATTGAAATTCGTCGGACCGCTGGTACTGCTCGAACCCGCAGCTCGACTGTTGCCAGTCCGTGGTTGAGACCACTGAGCAACGGGAGACGGCAACGACCATGGTGAATAAGTTACAAGATGTGATATAGCGCCGCTCACTATCCAGTGACTTGCACGTTACTGCCATGCAGAGGACAGGGTAGCACCCTCAACGAGCGACGGGCTTACCAAACTTAAGCAACCAATTAACTTATGGCATTATAAGCAGTTTGGTCTGCGTACTGATTACAGTAGATTAGTAGGGGGAGTTGCATATTATAGGCAGCTCAGTGGTCTCAACCACGGACTGGCAACAGTTGAATTGCGGTTTCTAGCCCTTCCAGGTGTCCGATGGAATGCGCACTGCTGATGATTCCCGAAAAGATGAAACGCACGTACAGCGTTTTCCAGGCGTGTGGTGGCTGTCTGAGTGAGTCTGGATGTGATGAATTTCCACCTAGTTCATTCAACTCCCCCTACTACTCTTTGTGATATTGAAATTCATTCCATCAATCCAAACTGCTTGACACTCCTCAGCTTCCAAACGCAAGACTTACTTCGTTTCTTATTCTTAATCATATTCATCGACTCCAGTATAGCATGTAGCTTTTTCATGGTAATGAAACGATTCTCTAGGTACCGAGCTACTGTTCTAACACTCACCTCCACATTGAACTCCACTTTTAATGGGGAAGGTAGACATTCTAAGGTTATCGCAAACTCCGCTTTCACCCATTCCACCAGAAAACCCATGTAAATATCAGTTAGTGACTTTCGACGTGTGCCGCCACATTCGCAATCTGTTCGTCAGCTGTGCATCTGAGGGATGCACTTCTCAAAACTCGGGTGCCTACCTGCGTATAAGATACCCTGCATGCGATCTCAGAGCTTCTACTCCTATCGGCTCAATACTCATGCCCTACAGTTCTCTACCGTTGAACATTGTTCTGAGCAAAAGTAAAGGTCATTACAAGCTGGGGACTATCACGTAGAACAAGGAAGTCAAGCTAGGCAACCAATACCGAAGCACGATGTCCCCTATCTGTAGCAGACTCAACGTTGCGTTTTCAGTTGTCATTGGAACCAATAATATGCCCACGTGAAAAGAGACTTTAGCATGGGTATTGCTGATTACCGGACAATCTGCTACTGATTACGTTGTTCTGAGCTACCAAAATTATGTGTGCCGCTATTTACTGCAGGTCAGCAATAACACCTAGTTGAGATCGTTGCTTGAAACTGGCAGAAAAGTATAACCGCCCAGAGTGTTGCAGAAATCTCTACCCTGTTTGTGAGCATCGCCTCTGGAACGACCTACAACTTTCGGTCTGTTTCGAAACACACAACTCCTGTTTAAGTACGGTTGGATGATGCACTCAAGCACTTATATGTACTAGCAACTTCAATGCGAATTACGAGGCAATGATATGACATACTCCCCAGGATCAAGCTCAGCCGAACAACGGCGTAACAAAGGTAATAGGCGAGTGTTACCTCGGTGAGGATGCCAATATGCAGCGCGCGCGCGCACTCGTCCTGGTTTGAATCTTCATATGCAGCAAACGCGGACCATTGGACATTTCGCTCAGTGAGCTTGCCCGCACCCCGAATGCACCGCGGTCAACAAATTTTTTCGCCCCTCTATTGCCGATAGCCCAAATTCGATGCCAGGCAATCCTCGACAGTGGTGTGTGAGCAACTTCATGTGATTATTCCAAGTCCCATTGGGTACTCTAGCAGTATACAGACAGCTCAGCGAAGATATGTGCGGAAACACAGCTCAATCAAATTTCACGTAGAAATGCAAATGCTTGAAAGCTTACGTGTCAACCACTAGGATCACGCGTGACTGCTAAGCCGCAGATGGCGCCACGTGAGTTTAACGGGTATGTCCCCTTACATGCGTATAGCTCTATCGTGGCCAATCATGCCTGCATACGAGTGTCGAAAGCGATTAGGTATCCATGCGTTCTCTGGTAACTCATGTCGTAAACTGGGTCCGCTATGCTATTTGTTGATTTGGTGTTGGTCAATCAACCAATGGCGCGCTTTTAAGCGGTTCGCGCCTGCCGTATGATATTTGACTGCCTTAAAGAGTATTCAGAAAGACGTATGGATGAAACCAATTTACTTTAGGCGGAATTTGAAAGCGTTATGGATGAAATTTATTGAAAATTATAAATCATGATGCCTGCGCCCTCTGCTATCATTCAAACATTTCTGACTCTGCTGTCGTTTCGGTTCGTACACTCTATTCCATCCACGTCAAAACCTATAGTAAAGTTGTTTGACTTGTCTTCATTTTCTACTTGGTTTCATCCGTAAGTTGATCATCGGGTTTTTGCGAGTCTGATCGTTCGCTAGTTTTAACAGTTTAAGGCGTAATGGTGTCATTGCCACGAGGTGGGTTAGGTACCCCAACTAGAACCTTGTCCATCAATATTCCTTCTATTTCAGCGAATGTCGTCGTTATCACATTTTTACGGTTTCACCGCTGAGAATGTTGCACAGCAATTCGGGTGTCGGTCGAAGTATTCGTTCCCAGATACCTTCACGCAGGATAGCTCAAGGAGGGTTAAACTCCCAATAAATCTCTTGTGACATAATGGATTTCGTTATTTACTCCGGATCCAAATTCTTCGGGAATCTGCGTAATTCGGATTTAACTAGGTGTAAAAATTTTTATTATCGCCGTAGATGACTAGCATTTAACTGTGTAGTCGAAAATCTCGAGAATACGCGCAAAAGGAATCGGTATTCATAAAAGTAGAAACCCAATATCAAGCGCTCATGTAATCAAGCAGCTGAATTGACATACATATCTCTTTTCATGCACACGCCGTGTCGTGCCTTTGAATGTCCAAAGTAATCAGCCCTAACGTCAGTAAATGCTGGTCGGATAGTCAGACACTGATCAGCCATAATAGGGCGCCATCAGCTTACTCAAGCTTTTGGATGGTTTTTAGGCATCTAGCACTGCTAAACAGCACGTCTCACGGCGGAAACATCTACCACCCACCCAATAACATTGCTGTAGATCGTACAGTATATGCTAAACTCCGGATTGTCCATTGTCGTAATGATAATGGAGTATAAGCAGGCAAGTGACAAAATGGCGAGCCGGAAGTAAAATCGATTGTCTCCTTTCGAACGGCATCTAGCGTTGATTCAATCATCGCCCCCACTCGGATTATGCCGTTACTGATGAAAGGCATTGTGCGTCTCAGTCTGCAGGACTTCAGTTTCAGTTTTTGTACCGCCATCTTGGGCTCGTCGTATGATAGGAGACATATCATTTTTGCGAAGACCCGCTTGTACCAGTCGAACAATCCGAAGCGTAGCTTGACGATGTTCAATGCTCTGTATTTTCACCTGATTTGTATGACTCAGCGCTCTTAAGAAACTTCGCAAATAAATAAGACATAAAAAGCAGCAGGGTGATGAAACATTTACGCGGGGAGGTTCAAGTATGGGACCATTTGAACTTATTAATCCGATGTTATTTTAAGAAGACATGACTGGTGTCAGGCTGCAACCCTTCTGGCGGCAATTCTTTCACGTTCTCCAGAAGCACCGGGCTACGAGGGTTCAGCATGAACGAGAAATTGCGGACCGAGCAACCAAGTGTTTGCTTCTTTTTTGTTGTGACATAGCAAGTCCTCGTGAAGCGATATCAGCCGTGTTTCGCTTCGAGTTTACGTAACGGTCGTTGGTGAGGATGAACATGCTGTTGCATAATAGTAACTCGGTTAGTAACCTAAGTTGGAAAGCGCCCGTTGAAATTCCGAAGCAGCTTGAGAACTATCATCGAACCTGTCATAAATGTTGCGCTACACTGGAGACTCATTTTCTCTGTGACTTTTGCTGCGATTCGGACGGTAACTGCAGCAGCGGTGAGCTCTAGTCTTGGTATAGACGTTGTTCGAATAGGACTAAACTCTGGACTTTCCAATAATCATGATGTTATTAACCCTGTTTTCGACATGTTCGCCTCGAAATTACAAAGCGGCACCGTAACGGTCTCATATGCATCGGAAAAACCGTGCAACTGAACGGAAGATGTACTGCATCCCAAACGGAGTGACACAGCATTCAACGGAAAAGCTATTACGTCCATGGCGTACTCAACAATCACTGGTTCCAAGTCCGTTGATCCTTTATGGATAGGGGCTCATCCTAATAAATATTCTTTCCTTTGAACCTTTGTAATAGAAGCTTTGTTGGGAACAGTGCTGATGTCATGAGCAGAGCGGATTATAGGTGGAAGTGACAAATGAGTGTATGACCCCTGCGAGTTAACAATTTATCAAAGCTTTCAAGCTTGCTGTTTATGCGATCCTTGGTGTCGTTTCAGTTTAAACCAAGCGTACTTTCAACGCAGTTGTTATCAGTCCGATATCGTGTTCTGGGTACCTTCAGTTCAATCGCGGACAAATGTGGGATAGTCTTGTTTCGATGACTGATCCATTTTGTTGAAGGAAAATCCTCAACTGCCAAATACATAGGTAAGATGGTTGACGAATTCTATCGTTTCATGAATGGAATCAACACTGAAGCGGCCATCCTCGAGGTAGCCACAAATTATTCCGATTTCAATAACCTCTAATTGGAATCCGTCCTGCATTATTTGTAATGACTTGATATACAGCAAAGCTTGCACAACTAGGTGACGAAATGGCTCCAAACGGATTTATTGTCAGGTGATATTCAATAGGAGGTAAGCGTAGGTTACCGTTCTCCCCAACATAGAGACAGGCAATTCCTGTCACGACTGAGAACCTTGGCTCGGTGGAATATTGCATCAAGGTAGGACGTGAT
>CALYDF020000611.1:0-33751 GCA_944474145.2 Dicrocoelium dendriticum | reverse complement strand
GGTTCTATTAGTCGATGAACAACTCCAGCCTAACCACGTGTTGTGGGGCCGTCTGCTGCTCTATGTGCTGTTTAAACTTATGCGATTTATCATTATAGAGTTCACCAGACAATTGGCGTTCCTCCGCAATCCTTCGGATTTTCATCTACTCACGAAATCATTCCATGCTTCTCCGTCCCGTTAGACTGTGTGAGGTCAGTAAGAGTAGGAATTGTCTACTAGGTGACAACAGTGAGATCAGTTGATTTTGAACAATGAACAATGATTTATCACGGGATAAACGCAAGTGCATGACTCGTCCCGTATGATGGTTGGGGTGAATATGATGAAATCAAATTATATCTGGGTCATCTACCAAAAGTCTGCCGAAATGAATAGTTTGATAAAATCCATTTTATGAAAAGCAAATATGGTCGCTCACTTGGGTCCATTTGATACATAAATCCTATTGAAAACTTGCTTGGCGTAATCCACAATAGAGGGGTTTTGGTAACAAAATACTGTGAGCAAAGAGAAACATCTAATCGATTTTTGAAAACATCCAAGGTGGGAGAGGATACAACTGAGTCTGGGATAGCGTTCCAGGGTTGGTAAACCCGAAGGGAAAAGTACTTCCGTCGACACTCTAGACGACCATATGGTTTCTTCCATTTTAAGCAGTTACCCCTGGGCTGCGTGTTGTGGCTATGTTTCAGCAAATGGCGGCATACGTGGTTGGGGTCATTCAATATCTGATACGCTAATATGAGATCGCCGCGCATCCTTCGATAGCGTCCGCTGAAAATTCCCAGCAACTTCAGCCTTCGGTGGTAAGAGTGATAGTGCAGGCCATTTACCTTCTTTGTTGCTCATCGTTGTGGTGCTTCTAACGCCTCTAGGTCGCGCTTCAACCAAGGTTGCCAAGCTTGGATAGCGTATCCAACATGCATGCGCACGTAGGAATTGTGCATCATTGGGAAGATTGATGGATCAAATCTCCCGAATGCCCCTCGCAGCATGCCAACGTGCTGGTTGCCTCTTTTCACAGCTACCTCAGCCTGTTTTGAACAGTTGAGGTCGCTTTGTACGATCGCACCAAGGTCACGTTCTTGGGAGCTGGTCTGCAATCCGTTTGTCCCAAGTAAATAGGTGTAATTATGTTTATGGCGTAATTGTACAACTCGAAGTTTTGTCTACTTTGAATGGTAGGGCATTTTGAACTTATCCGTCTGACACTGTGTTAAGATCGCACTTGGGCCGTTTGTGGTCCTCTGGTCCTCTGATCCTTCGCCATATCTTGATATGATCGACGAAAAATAGGAAATCGGAATCAATTGACAGCCGGTCTACATTTTGTGCCTAATCACTGACACAGTTTTCATAGTTAAACTTAAGCCAATGTCTTGGTTAAGGCAGCTGGAGCAGTCGGTAATTGCTAGAGAAAATAGTAGCTTTACACAGTAAGGCAGATTCCAAAGTATCGTCCTCATATTCACTCTAGGCGGCCGTTTTGACAGTACAGTAGCATTTTTCAACAGAAAAGGTAAACCTAATTTAAGTAAAGCCAGCTAATTTTGTAAGATCATAACTGCAGGTGAAAATTCAATATTGGCCTGAAAAGGCCGAGGATGAGCGAATGTCGGGATATTCGGCTGGTTTATCCTTTCAGAACTTACACTCAGGTGGGGATTGATAACTGAAAGTAATGCTTGCTTACGATTGACGGCTATCTCGTGGAGCTGCCTGTATCGATTTGGACATATCCGAGTTCGTTCAAAGTCTATAAAAGCTTCCGAGTGGTATATAATTACCAACTACTTACCGGAACATTTGCATTGTTTCAAGACATTTCTAACCTTACACTGCTACAGCACTCCGGGTAGCTTGGTGTCAGTGGGTTTCCACGCCGCGCTTTGTTGAATCAAAGTTTGAGCCTCTACGTGTATATACTATATCGATTCCGCTCAAAATAGAGCCAAACTCATGCAGCCCATCTAAGTCGTTGGGGCAATTATGAATACCTACATTAAAGTGTGTTCCTCAAGAAGAATTGAAGTAGGTAAGCAGTTAGTGTGGCTCCAGTCTCTGATAGGGATCAGTGCTGCTAACCTCTGGATCCGCAGTTGTACGTGTTTGGTGTGGCCGATGGTGTATGCTTCAAACAAGACATGCAAGAATCCGTAAGCGAATATGGTGTCCTGTTACACATTGATTGATGACTTCTACCTAAGTTACGACTGCCAATAGAACATGCTAAATAGTTCTGACCTTCCATTAAATGCAGATAACATGTTGGGGAATTTTTTAATCCTTTCGGTTTGGTTAATCCAGTTTTGTGAGAGTAACTGACTTAATAATTTCTCCTCGGCTTTACCTTCAAGTTAGATTAAGATTATCGATACGTGCTTGATTATACGCTATATTTCGATGTTTTGGTTTAGAATCTATATGTGTCTAATTCGTACCAGCGCAAGATTCTATTGGGTATGATACACCCTAAGCCCATAGATATGGTGAACATATTTATAATTATAAGTGGATTTTCCGGGCCCTCATATGATGTGAGGTGCAGGGGATGCTCATATTCGAGTAAGATTCGGAGACATACCCACAGTCGGGACTGAACCTGTTTGTTAGTTTGCTTCAACAAATCCGTCTCATTCAAATTTTGACTTCGAATACCAGCTATGTGGTTGTGTTGAGACACGCAACCTCTTTTGTGACCTCGTTTCACTCGAGGTAGACTTCGGTCATTCTGATTGCAAAGACTGTATTTCTCCTCCCAACAGTGGCACCACTCGACCGCTGTTTCCTCCTGATTCGGACTCATTAGGTGACGATAGCCTGAGCTGGACTGGAACTCAGAGCATAGTAGGTCACGGCTGACGCCTTGAACCCTACACCACTGAGATCCGCGAGCAACGCTTGGTACAGGCTTTCGCGATCTAACCATACTGTGGTTTTTCCAACTCAGACATTGAATTCCTTTCCGCTGTACCAAGCGTTGTTCGCGCATCTCAGTGTCATAGTATTTCTGGTCTCAGCCGTGAAACACTAGGCCCTTAGTTCCACCCCACCTCAAGCTATGTTCACCTGATGAATCCGGACCAAGATGAATCCGCAGTCGTGGTGTGTCAGTGTGGGGAGGAGCAACACCGAAATATTTTTATTTCAAATCTGTCTCTTATTTCTCGTTGCTCTGATATCTGTGTCCTTAATCACATAGACATCACTAAGGCACCAGTGAATGTAAAATAGGACTAGAAGTATCGAAACTGGAAACAGCACGGTTGCAACTAATTCATCGAGAAATCAAAATATGGTATGAACAAAACATCGCGGGATTTGGAAATGCCACATGAAGTCATCAATTTCTTGGTCACCTGAGTCTTCTGGACATAGCAAAATGGTACTAACTAGTTACTATTGTTTGCTATGCTAGAAAGCATTGTTAGACTATCCGCTTCGCTATCCGTTTAGTCTTTACATAGGTCGGTTTTGTATTAAGCATCATTTTTGTATGTCACCTTTGTTTTGAGAAACGGCTGCATTCCGTTACGCAGGTAGCTGACCAACCCATGTACGTCACGCATTGAATAATGCGTAAATGAAATGATGTTTCCGAATCCTGCTATGCCCAGTATGTAAATAATTCCGGGATCTACTGTCCTACAATGAAAGCTGCGATATTCTTTTATGACAGCGTTTGATATTTCTACGGAAAAATGAAGCAGACCTCATTTATTTAACGACAATTATGCTTTTCGTTTCGGAAAGAGAAGAAAGAATTCGACCGGCATTCACCTGCTCCTAACACCGATGAACACTTCAAGTTTCATTTGGCACTTTTACCTACCAGAAGCGCAGTGGGCTCATGCTATTCAATCTATACCTGCTCGAACTCGATGAAGTTTACCTTATCAAACAATCAAACCACGGATATATTCCGTCTGAAAAGTGATATTTTCTATGTGTAATTTGCATCCCATAGACTTTTCAATTAATGAGACACTGTGTGAGAACTGCTCGCGGATATAAACATTTAAATTTTGAAGAGAAGCTAATGTCGATTATCTATTTAAAAAATCGGTTGTTGTGAAATGTCGACAATACGACTGTAACTATCCCACACTATTAAAAATTGCTACTCGCAACGTCCGAATAAAAAAACTAACGTCAGGGAAAATATCAATTTCTCCTTCTTGGATGAATTGCTGATCATAATGCTCATTCATTCATTCATTATACACGTCAGCTGCAGGTAGAAAACACCTCAACTATTCTGCCGCAATACTAAAGAAAAGAAGAAAAGATACAACAGTGACACGCCGGTTGAACCCCCAGTAACGGATAGGCATCGTTCCAGGTACCTCAAAGCCGGCTATCGTGTCACAAAAGGTGAGTTATATTATGCCTAACGAATGAGATCGTGATTTGAGAGAGCGATTAAGCAGAAAGGGGATGAACAAAGCAACTCATAACATAAACGCCATTGAGGCCGGCTTGGTCATATCAGCAAGTGTGTCCAAGCAAACGTGTTCATCGTCCTTAGGACCTTAGCCAGGCAGTTGGGATGCACCATCCGATGCCAACTTCGAAGGCAGCTTTTTTCATTTCTCTCGACCTGGTCATCGTTTGGCTCCCCCCTCCACTTCCAATCCCACCCTCGACGCGCAAACATCACGTCGCGGGAGTCGGTGTGCTGCCATGCGTAACACGTGACCCAGCCATAAGAGCCTGGTGCGTGATATAGTGGTACTGGGCGGTTCACTCGCTCTTCCTGCACGAAATACGCGGCGCCGAACACGCTAACTGCTCACGCGGTGCTCCAGCCAGACATGAGCTAAGCTGTGGCGGCAGTGATGCTCGAATGTGACTGGCCTCTTTATGTCTGTCGACCTGATGGGGCAGGTTTCAGAACAGTATGGGAGGGTTGAACGGACGATGCGTTATGAACTCTGTACTTCAGGGCGAGAGTGATGTCACGTCTGCGCTAATGTTTGCAGAGATTGATAAATGCACCTCGAGCTTTTACCACACGGTTCGTAATTTTAGCTTCGATGCCACGGGAGCTGATATAGCTTCCAAGGTACTTGAATTTCCGACCGCCTTCCAGCTGATTACCACCAAGGGTCATCGCAGGACTGGGTCCTTGCCAATATTAGAGAAAACCTTTGCATTACGAGGGAGCAAATTAAAACCTAAAACAATCGACAGCCAGTATTAATAAGTCCAGGGGTTCCTGGTACCTTTGGGCACTGTCACATATGAGGGCAATATCGTCCTCATAATCCAAGTAAGCATTCGCTCACCAGGAAGTAGTCCCACACCTTTTAGTTCGTGTCCAGCTTAAATTGTTTCCATGACTTCATCAACAGCGAAAATAAAGAGGAATGGTGACAGCGGGGAACCTTGTGTCACATCGCTTGAGATTTTGAAAGGCGGCGACAATTTGCTACAAACCCTCACACTGACCGAACTATGCACTACAGAACTTTGCTAATGTTTGCGTATTTCTCGAGCACACCTTTTCTCAGCAGACGGTCCCAAAAGACACTTCGATTTACCGAATCGAAGTCACCATTGATGTCCAGAAACACGACAACGGTTGGTCGCCAATAAACATGCAGGTGCTCCAACAATTTAAGCAAAGTGAAGATGTGGTCGATGCAACCTCGATTACGAGGAAATCCAGCATACTTTTCGCGAATCTGACTTCCATGAGCGTTAATCAGTCTGTGGAGAATGACAGAGGTAAGCAATTTAGAGGCAATTAAGATCAGTTCGGTCACTCTATGGTTGCCGCATTCGGAACGGAAGCATCGCTTGAAATTTGGGACTATGACGGGGCGGCTCCATTCTGTCGGGACAGTCTCCTGCTTCAAAGTTTCACCGGCAACCAGTGTAAGTCATCTACTAGAGCAGGTCTCCCGAATTTGTGGAGAGCTGGGAGAATTCTATCTGCACCAACGACCTTGTGCAATTTCAGCAGTCTGATCTCACTTTCGACTTCTGATCGCGAAGGCGGATCTAAGGAGGCGGTCATTGGAGAATGGCACTCAATACCAGAAAGTGAAAGCGAGAACCCAGATTAGTTAAACTGCCTTGCAAATTGTTCGGTTAAAGGCTCCAATGGTTTTGACAAGCTGTGGATCGGCTGTCCTCTATCTTCGCGCATTGTCTCGCTAATACCATGTCTCCTGTTGCCTATTTCCAGTATCAAACGGCTTGACTTGCGACGATTACCAACGGCAGCAGCCATTTCCATTTCCGATGCACGATGCTACCACCAGGCTTCACGCTTTCTCTTCAGGCTGGCACGCAGTCCTTCTCCCAGATTTTGCGACTGTCATTGTATTTGCTTCCAACCAGAATTTGCTGGCGAGTATCCATAAGTTCCACAGACTGTGTAGAGACCCAATGTCCAGTTTGGCAATTTGATTTGCAACATGAAGACATGCCTGCTGATACAACGTCTGACGAATATGCGACCAGTGATCTTTGACGGTGTTTAATGGACGCTTACTCAGCCCACTTGCCAGCGTACATTGATACGCGTTCAGAACACCTGGCTTCGCCTGCTGGCTGGTGTTAATGCGCTTAGAGTGACGTTGTGGACGTCTGGCAAAATGCACACACAGGTCGACACACACGAGAGCGTGATCGGAGTCCACGCTGGCGGCCCAAATCGAGCTGCACTTTTGGACACAGCCTCACCAGCAGTAACTAATTGCGTTGTGATCGATTTGCGTCCATAGCTAGCCCGAGACTGGTGGGCGCGAAGTCACTCTTCTGCGGGTGCTATGTCGAAACTTAGTTCTCGCGAGGAACAGACGAGCACCTTCACACAGGTGTAGCAACCGCTATCTGAAACCAGTACAGGAGCCTACACCATGTTGGCCGCCCAGATGAAGCTCAAAAGAGGACAATTTTCCGACGAGGGCGTTTAGACCACCAGCAAGCACCACGGTATCCGTGCTTCCTCTGTAACGAAGAAGATCGTTAAGTGGGTGATAGAAATCTACTTTCACCGAATCAGGGCTAAAGCATGTGGGGGCGTAAGTTGCAATGGAAAACGGGCACCGTTTGTCCCCTCACGACTTCGAAGCCTGGCATGAGGCAAATAACGTAACGGCGAACACAACCGGCTGTTGACAGGAATCCAGTCGATCAGAGCAGCTTCAGCCCGGGAACTCAAAACAATTCAGTCGCCAGCCTGCTCGGCATTTAAAGCTACGTCATCGCCAGAAAGACGCAGTGACAATGTGCCGTCAGTGTCGCATACGGGAGATCGCAGAGTAAGATCCTAGTTTGAACCTTGCAAGCGGGTCGAGAGGATCTCGAGTGTTCGCTAAAGGGCTGCCTGTTGTACAACCTGTAACAAAGTACGCACGCTGAGGTACGCCTGTCTTAGCAAGGCTCGAGGACTTCAAATGGAAATGGTTAAACTGACACTGTTCGTTTGATTGAAAATGGGCTCTTTGCCTGGATTGGAGCGACGCCCTGCGATTGTGTGTGAGTTGAAAATAGAAGACAAGCAACTATTCAAGCAAGGTCCGGGTGGGCCAGGAAGTAGGGAATGGAAAACGGGGTTGAAAGTGAAGTTGGAACGGGACGCTAAGGATACAAAAGCCCAAGAGGAGGAATGAACAGGCGGGAAGGCTTGAGCCGTAGCACTTAAATCCCTATCCACCCTGCTCGATGCAGCAGATAGAGCGCCGTTTATTATCCTCTGCGACGGCCCGAGCAATATGATTTTGTCAGAAAGAAATGTCCTGGTGTATTACGTGATCAGGATACTGTCAGGTTGCCCAGGCCTAGACAGGATAACGATTAGGGTTCTCAACCAAAACCTTTGGTTCAAGAACCTTACCGCAAAGCAATGGGGGGTCTTTGCACTGGACTACAGAGAGCCTGTTTTGTAAAGTCAGGACGCATCCTCAATCTAACACCCAAACTGGAGTGCAAGGAGACTGAGTCTGTCTGGCCTCTAACCATTGGTACATAATGCTCATAAAAATATAAAACACGGGGTTTCAAAGAGATCTCCCCGTCTTTGCCTCAGCAAGTTTGGTAATAAAAATCAAACATCTTTTGGAGTGGATAAATGTGGAGATTCCCTTGCGCTTTTTAAATTCTTAAATAATGCGCATGGAAAAGTAAAACACAGGGCTGCAAGGAGCGCACCGCATTTATCAACTGCAGTAGATGTTGAAAGTTAAATGCCAGAATTGCTGAAGCAAAGACGAAGAGATCTCTTGCAATCCTTTTTTATTCTAACCATTGACCAATCTAGTATGGGTGGCTCCGAAGGTGCAAATAGCACCACTAAGCAGATCTCAACAGATCACTGAGACACACAAACTACCATACCACGTTAAGCTCTGATGGACGGAAAACTATAAGCATCCGATCACAAGAAAAACACATTTACTAAACTGAAGTTATATAATATTTGTCACGGCTTGCTCCTGCAGTAACAAACGGTTTATTCGACAAGGCAATTACAACAAAAACGGAAGCATTAGCAGCCTGTAGAAACCTGAGTGTAATTGATGAAGTCGCATCCACTATGCATTTATGAGATCCGTCTTATGATTCAGTTCAAGAAAGTCACCCTTAAGCTAGAAAATATTAACCAACCAGCGTAAATGTGGATCTGGGTAGTAGTCCAGTCATTTGCTCCACTTGCTTACGACAATCTAGGTGCTTGCTTGAGTTCATAAATCAGTCTCGTACCTCTGATTTTATAATTTTATCACAGAGCCATTCAAAATGCCACAAAACATTTTACGCTTGAACACTCTCTCGCAGAATTAAGTCCCACAGCTTTTGCACCAAGGGAATATTGAACAGGATACTGAATACTGAATACTGGTTCAAAGCAGCGAGTATAGCTTTCTCTGTGTAGCTGCATCATTCGTCGCTCTTGGACATATACTCCTTATTTATCGTTCCGCTCTCTATATTATGCCTCTGCAAAGTGTAATTTTTCTAGGAGCTTCTTAAATTCGGACACTGAGTTCGCCTCTACTATGTGCTGCGGCAGGTCGTTCCACACATTCACCACTCTGCGTTCAAAACAGTGTTGGTGAGCGACCCGCTTTAACTTCGGTACGATAAATTTATACCGGTGTCCTGGCGTGCAGCTTGGTGTGCGCAGATGTAGCAGTTGTCCCAACATGGGGTAATCACTCAGATGTAACGTCCTGAGCGTCATGATGAGGTCAACCCTCAGCCGACGATAAGCTAGGGTGTACAGTCCTAGTTTCTTACATCGGTCTTCGTATGGCATACCTCGTAAGTTGGGAATCAGCATGGTGGCTACATGCTGCATCCGTTCAAGCTTTTCTACCTCGCCCACGGTGATGGGACAAAGCGCGGGAGAGCCGTACTCTAGCATTGGTCGTATTATCAAGACGAAGAGGCGAGTAACAATCTCTTCGGACCAAGTGCTGAAGCTGCGCCTGAGCGCCCAAAGCATCCGAAGGCTGTTTTGGTACAGCCTATTCGTGTTGTCAATGGACTTTAGGTCGCAGCGTGAGAGTACACCGAGGTCGCGCACGAAAGAAGCGGGATGCAACGGTTGTCCAGCCACTGTGTACGTTCGGCCGTGATCACACTTACCCAACCTCATGAATTGCGACTTGGCAGGGTTGATCGGAAGGTTAACCTCTGCAGACCATGTCGAGAGGCGGTCGAGGTCCTGCTGAAGTAAATCATAATCATTGAGTGTGTGGATTAATCTCCACACCTTCAAGTCATCTGCGAACAACGCACAAGGTGATTGGAGTAGCTGAAGCACATCGTGTACATGGATCAGAAAACAATATCGGGCCCAGTACAGTGCCTTGGGGCACGCCGCTGCTCGATGGATACCAGTCAGTTAGATGGTTGTCCATCTAAACCCTCCACTTTCGATCGACATGGAAATTTCTGATCCATTTGTGCAGCGAACCACCAATACCGCACCTCCTCAGCCTGTCAAGGAGTACTGCATGGTTAACTTTGTCAAAAGCCTTACTGAAGTCATTGTAAATGACGTCGACCGATTGGCCTTGGTTCAGCGCTTGTAACCATTCGTGCCTCGTCAACAGTAGGTTGGTGATGCACGAGCGACCTTTCACGAAACCATACTGTGCGGGCGTCAAGAGGCTTTTCGACTCGAGAAGCTGCAGAAGGTTCTTCTTCACGATCTTCTCTAGCGTCTTTGCCAAAACAGCGGTCAGGAAGATCGGCCGGTAGTTATCCACTTTTCCTGAGTCATCACCTTTCGGTATTGGCTTCACGACTGAGCATTTCCAGTCGTCCAGTATTAATCCAGTGGAGAGGGACCTGTCGAACAGCTTAGCTACAGAAGGCGCGAGGATGGCCGATAGGGACCTGAGAATCAGTGGATGGATTCCATCTGGCCCAGCAGGCTTCGTCCCGTCAAGATTTGCTAGAAGCTTGCGTACATCTTCAATATCGCAGTCCAGGCTGTTAACTTCAGCGGCAGCGGTACTCGTCGAACTCGTTACAGATAGCTGGTCACTTGCAAATACGGAGGCGAAGTGCGCCGCCAATGCGGACGCACGATTTCTACTCCAGCTTAGCGGCTGTCCATCTGAGCCTTCTAACACAAGGACATTGGCTGCAGGTCTCAGGCGCCGCTTCACGTATGCGAAGATTCTCCTGGAAGCAGCTTTTGCGGCGGTTGCAAACTGCTTTTCCAATCTTCTGCGTTTTTCCGTTCTCATTTGGCTGCAGAGATTTCGCTATAACTTGTATGCCTTGGAGTCCTCATCAGAGCCAGATAACACGAATTTGTTCTATAATCTGCGTCGCCGTCGGGCCAGTTTGCTGTACTCTTTATCGAACCAATGTGGTTTGACTGGCCCATCTTTCCGAAATTTGAGGAGCACAAATCGGGAGCACAACGATTTCATTCCCTCTTTAATGATAGCCCAACAGGTTTCAGTAGATGAATCCTGTGGTAAAGATCAGTCCATCTGGCTCGCTGCTCGAATGAGGCCATTAAAGTGTGCCTTCCATTAGTTGAAGGCTGGCTCCAGCGGGGGAGAATACGGCATTGGCAGTTCCAAGCTGGCTATGATCACTGAGTAGTCACTAGCTCCCAGAGGCTCTATGACTTGAATGTTATGCACACGCTGCTCACAGCTAGTCAAAAACAGGTATAATCACAATGGAGTCGCGCGCGCAGTAATGCGTGTCGATTGGTTGATGTGCTGTGTGGCCCCAGTTTCAAATAGCAACTCCGTAAACTTCCTCTCGACTTCACAGTGGCCGGGGAGAAGTTCAGCTTCAGGCCACTGTATTCGGGGCAAGTTGAAATCGCCCATGAGTAGGAACATTTGACGACTCATGTGGTTGCGGACTTGCGGCAACCAGTCCAAACAGCGGCTCAGTGGACGGCGATAAGCGGCTCAGTAGACTGCGATTAAGTTACATCTACAGACATTTAAAGGGGTAGCACCCAAACACCGAACTCGCATCGACATAAGTAAGCGGCTTGTTTTGTCGCGTTTAAAGAGCATATTCGGCCATCTAAGTGTAAAACCAACAACTGAACTATTTGAACTGCCAACATTCGCCTCCATGTCACAAAAACATATGTGAAAGGATTGAGGAAAAAACTATCTAAACCGAAGCATAAACCAAAAGCGCAGGCGTGACAAAATAGTTTGTGTAAGTGTAGTCATCAAAATTGCTATAGGTACTATATACAGGAAGGGGATTGCGGGAAAGGAGACAGGATCAAGAAGAGCATTCAGAGAATACTAAGCGATGTTAATAGTTTCAGAACACTTGAACAAAATTAGTAGAAAAGTGGTGTTTCTTTAAAGTTTGGTTTTTTATCAATGGTTTGGTCATTATACGTACAATCATTAATACAGTAAAACGATTACTGCGGCAAAAGCATCCCAGGCGTTGGGAAAGCCATAGGGTTAAAAACACCATCAAGTACTCTAAAATGAACAGAGCAGCCGATGTTTTCGCGAAATGCTATGGTTACAAGCATCGTAATAGCATGATCCAAAACAAATCGGATAACATTTTCCGGACGGAGCCAAGTGTCTAAGTATGAATAAATGATAAATTAATAAATCCAGTTTGGTGCGACAATTGTTGTACTTGGCCATGTTCTCTTTAGAACAATATTTAAATAGACCGTTTTATCCGTTAATTTCGCAAAGTATTCGTTGTACGCACTATGCAAGGAGTCGATGAGCCCGACTGAAGGTGGTAGGAGTATAGTTATGCTTTCCAGTATGTAATGAGTTTCAATTTTTGATCATTATACAAGCTCAGGTGGTTTTGAATAAGAACTGGTTCTGCGTGAGTTTTATTACGGGGAAAGTTTTGGCTCCTGGCATGTGTTAGAAGCAGTACTTGCGGACGAAGATGGACGCAGTTTCGCTCATCAGGTTTATGCATAATATTTTGGTAAATTACCGAAAGTCATTTAATAAAGTGACAAAGCCATTGATGGATCTAATTACTGCTTGATAAACTATTTGCAAACTAACATCTCATCAGTCATTTTAGTGGGCGAGGTATTCAAACATTGCATAACCGATCCAATTGATTACGTATTTTTAAGAAAAATAAAATAAAATACGACGTTTGTGTTTGAGTGTAACGGAAGAGTTCAGCCGGGTACTCATTTTCAATGCTCACAAACGTATTCTTGGCGAGTAAACCCCATACAACCATTGATTACTTGCATGGAATGCTGAAGAATAATTTAATGCGACCAAAAGTGTCTGCATCGTTTTAATTTAACTCTATGTGATGGGGTGCAACAGGTAAAAATGTTTCCACCAACTCACGATGGCGGCGCCACCCGATTGGTCAACCGAGGCACATTCATAGATAAATATGAAATGGTACGCATCAATAAATCCATTCAGAACACCACACGACTGCAGTCACAGAACTCTAAGCAATGATATTTATCTGCTGCCTGCTTACCTTGGTTAGTTGTGTATTTTATTTTGGCTAATGAAGCTAGAAGGAACTACCCATTGTAACGGATCCAAAATCTTGTCCGAATTGTATTGACTTGACACGCAGTTAGGCGCTTTTAATCCAATGACTGTACATTCCCATCGCACTATTTTATAACATAGAAATATGGGAACAGCACATGGCAATTACAGCATACTTTTAACTACTATTATAACGTGAATAATATGGATTTGTATGGTGCGACTGCGTCACATGCTTAAACATTTCGTAGCCAATTTAGATCATACCTTAACGATATCCCGATTATTGTTTTCAGTTGCATGCCACAAGTAATATCTGACAAGCCTTAGCATTATGGCGCACCACGAATAAACGGCATCGTCTCTTCTTTGGCTCCGCAGATTTTCTCAATTTCAATAACGGATGGATGTCACAGATTGGAGCATCCTATGGTAGCAGTTTGCTTGCCCCGTTGTAACACTACCAGACCCGACCTGATAAAAATTTTCCTCAGCAATATCGAAGAACAGTTAGAACGTAATGTTACAAATACCATCAAATGTCTGGACGTCTGTATTTTCAACCGGGTATTGTAAACATTTTATACGAAGTTGTTCTGGTAAACAGTTTACTTGCACCCAATCCTTGGTTATGGTTAACAATGCTTAAATTTTCCAGTCCTATTGTGTTAGTAAATACTTTGAGTAAACAAACAATCCTGTTGAAATATAAGGTGGTTACAACTTCCAGCATTTTGAAAAGTCTAGAATAAGATGACAACCGGCAGATACACGTATTTCTCTGTCTATACAGTATCCTTATCAATAAGCAATATGCATAGATACGGAAAATAAATAAATTGCATTATTCGCAATAAAACCATATGATACGATTTACCGGTGGAACTCTTTGTTCTTTTTATTGATTACTTGGAAATCAAAAGTGCACTTATAAGATAAGTATTAAATAAATGGACGGTACAATCGACATTGAAGCAATTGTTAATAGCTTAGATAGTTTAAACGATGGTCGGGGCATTCATCGAAGTGTCCACTGAGTGTGTTTTGAATCACGCTATTCCACGTTACACAACAGCGCACTGATGATTTCCTCTTGGGTGTTGACGAAGCATTTACACAAAACTGTCCAGTGAGACGTGTAGGTTGATCGCCAGAAGGTATATTCCACGAAATTTGCAAGATAACACTCAATTTATTGGAGTAAACAGCCTGGGTGTGGGAGTGTATAACTTTCATCACCGTTCGAAATATTCAATGCGGTTCAGAAACAAATTACATGGAGCTAACAACGCGCAAATGCATTAGAAAGACCCAGATGTTGCCAGCACCAATAATCGCAGAGCATGCTGCAGGATCAAGTTGAAAATTACAGGCATCGGTTAGAATGTATCTTTGTTTCAAATTAGACCACTGAAATCGTTTGTACGCATTAGTACACCCAATACATTAGAGTATTTGTTAAATACCTACAATATATATAACCTAGTATTCCAGCCGGCTTCGAATTTCAGCTACCTTTCGTTCGATCATTTCATTACACGTCAGTAAGCATACGGTAATTCACTTTGTAACTCTGCACTCATCAGTTTAGAAGCCACAATCCGTAAAAGTAAAAGGTCCGATGCTTGGCCAACAATATAAGAATGAACCGTTATGTCCCGAGAAGAAGACATCCATAGTAGTGACGAAATTACGCTACGGTAAGTCTTATGGGAAATTGCACAGTCAATTGTTCTCAGTATACCAATAAAATAATTCTACATCGCTTTTGGATTATATATTTAGAAAGCTGTCAATATATTAGTCTACTTAACAACTTATGCTAGTTTGCAATTAAACAAAGTACACTTGCGAATGAAATTACTTCCGCCATCTCTGTTCCGATTATTATACTTTTGAATTGCAAGCTGAACGACATTCGCGCAGGATCAAGTGGATGATTCGGGTTAAGCACGTTCCACGCAAATGTTTAGCTGCAGTCTTCTAGGACATGGTGTGTTTTTGCCTGGCAATCGTTCTCCCTATATAAGGCCAAAAATATTTGTGTAACAACACTGCAACTTGGCGGATGTAGCTCGCCAGTAAATAAAGTCAGTGCTAATTGCCTTTTCGGAGGATCTTACAGATATCCCGTACATCATCCAATTCGCAGTCTTCCTAGAATCATTTTCGATAGGGAATCTGGCGATCAAAATCACATATTCAGAGACACATTAACAAATTCACACAACATGACTACTTGCACATACAAACAAATAACTACATGCGCACATACATATATGTTACTCGTTGATCTGTAATTCTTCTGTGCAATTACTGATCCTATATGTTTTTTATTTACCATGATCTTGCCTTCACAGGCGTGCCTAGTACTGCCGAGCAATAAATACATAGTTATTGATGTATTTATTTATTCTATACTGGAAAATAAGCTGTTCCTGGTGTGGAACAGTTATGGATTTTCCAGTGTATGTTATTCGGCTATCTGTGACTGAGTTACACACAAATACACAGACAGAGAGGTCAAATGCCATTTAACTGATCGACGGCTATCATATAATAACGCTTTGCGCAAAAGCTTTCTGTTTGAACATTTTAAATCTTGGCATTTTGATCCCGGGAAACCTCGCGGTGGCAAGCCTAGACTTTTGGTGTCTAATGATGAATAGATTTGCTGTAACATAGTCCTATATATATATATGTATACGTACAATGAACTCGATATTTTGTAACGGGACGATAGAAGAAACCCATATAAAAGCGGAGATTACTCGATGAATACAAGTGGCAAGAAAGCAAGAAGCAAAATTTTAACAAAGTGAACACAATTTAGATATTTTGCGTCTTCTCATAAGCTGTGTACAGACAACCAGTTGAATGAGTGTACCGCACACAAAACGGTAGGACAATGAGGGAAATCGTTCAGTTCAAATAAAACTACTCGATAACCTCACCAGGACAAGGCGAATGTAGTCATAAATACCATCTGCTTAGATAAAATAGGTTTCAACTAACGAATCGCTAAAGCATAGTTAAAGTTTTCTTCGGTAAATCCAACCTGGACAGATCAGACTCTATAGTTACCGCCTTCTGTATCTACCTCTTTCATTGTAATGGCGGTAGCAAGTACGCGGGCCGAACTGAGAGGAGGCTGTCAAGGAGGATTTCAGAACATGTCCCACATAACTTGGTGGCAAATGGCCCTAAGCCGTCTGCAAACTCCATCCTAATTCCTATCGAAACTACAAAAGAGCTATCGTACGCACTACTATCGCAAGAGCTCGTAAGATATGCGCCGAAGGAACAATTGACAACGAGAAGCAACAAGCCTCAGCAACACTACCAGAGATCAGATATCCCGGGATGTCCATCCTGCGCCACTCAAATGAAAAAGACAGTCCAGAAAACTAAGGCCGACGTCCCTAAGAATAAGATATTCATCACGCTGCTATTCATAGGAGACCAAAATGCAAAGCGGTTTCGATATCAGCTTCTCTATTTCCTTAAGAAATGCTACTACGTGGCCGAGCCGGTTCTACACTAAGTTAAAAGGTTGATCGATAAATCCGACCTGGACAGGCCACACTCTCTGCCTTCACTCCCACACACACACACACTCTGCCTTCTGTATCTAACTCTTTCATTGTACTTGTGGTAGCATGTACGTAAGCCGAACTAAGAGGTGGCTGTCCAGGAGGATTTCAGAACATGTCCCACATAACCTGGTTTCAAAATGGCCCTAAACCGTCCGCAACCTCTATCCTCCATTCCATCCTCGATTGTCTCACTTGCCAACACCGGCAGGAATTGTTACGGATCACTAATCCTCAGGACACTGCTGGTCTGATCTAATTCGCAGAGGCTTTAGCGATTCTTTAGTTGACACCTATTTTATCTAAGCAGATGGTGTTCGTGACTACCCTTGCCTTGTCCTGGTGAGTTTAACGTGCAGTTTTATTTAAACAGAAGCACTTCCCGCATTGTCTTAGCGTTGTGTGTGCGGTATACTGATTCATCTGATTGTCTGCACACAGCTTACGAGAAGAAGCGAAATATCTGAATTCTGTTTATTTTGCTGAAATGTTGCTTTTTCTTGATATTTTAAAGTTCGTAAAGGGGCCATACTGTATGAAATGTCTCAAGAAACGACTCCCTACTAATACCTTTGATTCGTTGACAAATCTAGTGGAGCTGCGTTTTCGTATCTCACTTAGGACAGCTCGCAACAATTTCCAACCGCTTACCTTCGAACATTTACCAAGATAGGACAAATTACTAGTGAACCTAAGGACTTTAAAAAGCTGAACTAGGTCTCACATTGAAGCTTGCGCCCAGCGCGTTGACGAATTTAATGTAAGATGTATCTAACGAGTCCAAATTAGCACGAACCTTTATATCGTGTAAAAGTTTTCAACGTCCTGCAGTAATTAATTTTGAAAACATAGTCAACAACCAGATAAAAATTATTGTACGCCATGTCATCAGATTGTTTCTGCGACCAGATGCCTACGGATCCCGAAAAATATGTTCTTAACTTGTCAATTATTCCATTAACTTGCCGTCACCTCGAAGTTCTATCTCTGCGCTTCAGCTTCTCAGCGCCATCGAAAATATGCGACAGAATAAACATTGAGGCACAACTTGAACACCTGCATGAATAGCTATCAATTTTGATCCCAGTCAAAGACGACGCAGGCGGTTTGTTTTGAGCTAAAGCAGTGGACCTAGCTAACAAATTTAGTATTAGTGGGGTTGTTTTGTCATAAACTACCCCGTTTGTTACCTAAAACCTTAGACAGACTCCCGGTCCAGTCAATGTGGTATACTCTATATAAATTCACTTACACCTGTATGTAAAGTCTGTTGGACATACGACCAGGCGTCTGCCAAAACGCATCGCGGAACACTGACCTGGATCGCTAAGGAGAGGCCGGGTCGGATGATTAAACAGTGCCACCATTGAGTACTTTTTCCAAAGTGGTCACAAAATCCGACCAGCTGACTCATTCAACTTCTTCTACACTGTGCCCCAAAGATAACACAACTGACGCTATTGCCATCAGAGCGATACAGAGAGAGTTGCGCAAACAAGAGGCTATAGTGCAAGCGATTTTATTGCCATGGTCTTGCGGCAACTCCATGAAGTCGCGCAATGACGGCGGCCAAACGGGATCTTCTTCGCGCTATTGGCTGAGGTAACCTATATCTTCAGTTGATAGACAGGAATATTGATCGAATGTGGAAGCACCGTTTAAATGTTTTCAAGTCACCAATTCTCAGTCCGCCATTTACTGGCTTACTGCATTGTGTTTATTTGCATACTTACTATTGTAGTTGCCTGAGAGTAGTAGTTAAAATTTCTCTCTTCCCAACTTTGTTCTTATTTTGACTGTTTCGGATAATGGCATTAGTTACGACTACATATAGTGTACTGTGTACTGTATTCTTGTGCAAGTAGAAATGCATTATGTAAAACTCCTTCGAAATATGACGAGAAACGTTATAACCATCGTCACACTAGAATATCGTTATGGTTTTTACGTAACATTTAAACTATCTGACTCATGGTATTGCAGGGCTCTCAAGGGTGAGATTTCATCGTAGTTGTGCAATCGTTCTTTGGATCGTATAATGATAAAAGATAAATCTAACGACGTTTCGACTTGCTGCACAGATGTGACCTCCCTTACACTTTTATGCAAACTGTTCCAAATATTTACAACTCTCCGATCGAAGCAGAGTGGTTAGTGGACGCGCTGCACATTAAGCACCACAAGTTTGTAACTGCGTCCGCGTGTGCTGCATGTCAGTCGTAGGTGCAGCAGTTGCCTAAGAATCTGGAAGTCACCGAGATGTAGAATATGGTAAGTCACACTGAGGTCTACTCTTACCGGGCGGTAGGATAAGGTGTAGATTCATGGTCTCCCGAACCGGTCATTATACCGCAATCCATGTAAACTCGGGATGAGCTTAATAGCAACGTGTTGGACCTGTTCGATTTTCTGTGCCTCGTCTCGGGTAATCAGAAATTAGGCGGGCAACGCGTACTATTGCGTTGATCTAAGTATGAAAGATAAGAAGCGAGTGGTAACCTCTTCAGACCATGTAAAGAAACTGCGCTTGAGAGCCTAAAGCATGCGTAGTTAATTACGATATGGCATATTCGTCTTGTCCACGGAATTCGAATCCATGCGCGAGAGTGCACCTAGTTCCTTCAAGGAGGATGTGGGTTATAGCGGTTGGCCATCAAATGTGTTGTTTCGGCCGTCAGCACCCTTCCACAGGCGCATAAATCGAGACTTTTCTGGGTTGACCGAGTGATGAAATTCTGCATAGCATATGGATAGCCGGTTAAGGTCTTGTTAAAGTACACCACAATCTTCGGGAGTCACATTATCACCAAATATTCATATCGACGTAAACAAGGCAAATGGCGACCGGAGAAACTTGCGTAATTCTTTGATGCCGATCAGGAATAGGGTGGGGCCCAGCACGATGCCTTGAGATACACCACTTATAGATGGATACTGGTCAGTTAGATGGTTGTCGACCTGTAGACTCCACTTCTGTCAAACACGAAAGTCAAGTATCCACCGACACCGCACGTCCCGAGTTGGTGAAGGAGAACCTAAGAGCTGACCTTGTAGAACGTTTTACTGAAATCGAAGAATATCACATCGGCAGACTTCCCCTTGCTAATTGCCTCCAACCAGTCAAGTTTCGACAAAAGCTAGTTTGTAGTGCATGAGTGGCCTTGCATAAAACCATACTGTTTTGGTTGTCAGGACTTCTTTGGTCTGTAACAACTGCAGCCATTCCTTCTTGACGAGTTTCACATTTTGACCGTCTTTCTGCCCACCTGAACTCAATTTTCCCTAAACTTTTGGTATCACAGGAGAGGGAACAAGAGGACAGATTGCCGTTTCTGGACGTGCTCATCAAGAGAAGGACCGATGGCACACTGCAGCGCACTGTGTAGAGAAAAGCAACCTGGGGAGGGGACAATACCTACATTTTTCCAGCTTCGCCCGAGTTGCGTAAAATCGCGGCCTCTTAAAAACTTTCTTCTACAGAGCTAGGCGGATTTGCAATCCGGAATCGCTCAAGGCTGTAGAAGAGTTATTATACCGGACTTTGCTAGCCAGTGGGTATTCGGAAAAATTCATTCAGATTCATAGCAGTCCCCTGATGGAGAAACTGCCAGTACAAACAGCGTAGAAGAAGGATGTTTATTTGTCCTTACCGTTTAAGGGGGATCAGGTGGCAAATGAAGTTGGTCACAAGCTCAGGTCCGCTCTAACACGCACCTAATCTACCGCCCAACTACGGCTTATCCACACTACACGAAGGATACTTACAAAATATTTTGTGTCACACTCTGTTATTATTTTATTCTAGATTGGACGGAATCGTACATCGATCGCTTCCCATCAAATATTCATTACTATCATCCATTCAGTGTCGGACTCAACATGTGCACCTATCACCTTGTCAATAAAGGTCAGCAATTTGCAGTGGAATCCACATCCTCGCGCACAAATAACCGGAGCTAGGTAGGACTTCCTTGATGTATCGTGAGCATGCGAGCAGGGATAACTCGATGTTTTTTACATTGACGATGTGAATGTGATTGGTATATAGCCAGTGTTATACACCAAAAGCAAAGGAGCAAGGCAGCAATTAAGGTAGGTGAGCATATTCCTTCAGATACAAGTAATTAAACAGCGCAATTTTACTCTGTTTGTCGGTGGGCTAATGACCATATTGTCAGCACTAGGATCTTACACCACACTAGTCAAAACCACTGTACATACGATATACACCAACGCGCCTATTATATCCATGCCACTGTTTTTAAAACCAAAGTAACATACTTAGTTTATACTAATGCATTTGCAGCCATTTAGCTTCCATGCCGTGACATGGGTGCACTAAGTATGTTATGTAGATGTGCATTTACATAACACACTTTCTATTCTCACAAGCTATTTCCCTTTTTTTGCTTGCCTGTTATTAATACTGTAGCTTTCCAAAGAATCGCACTGTGGACTTACTATCAATGATAATTTTGATTTTTAAACGGCGCTTGCACATCCGTTCCCCTCAGACCAGGACAGTGATTTATCAATCTCTCCATATCGTTATTGTACCTATTAATAATCACGTTCTGTCTAGATGGATGACTGATTTGTCGTCTGTATATATCTCTTTCTAAGGTCTTGTCAACTGCCGTGTTGGGGTTAGCTCGATCGGCTTAAAGCGGAAGCTGTGTCCTGTTCGTGAGCCGAGTTATGCGTCTTTTGTAGGTCTAGCGTACTTTGCTTGTGTTCATGCTGAACATGTGATAGTAACCGTTGTACAATAACACAGATGAATGTGATATTATATTATTAATATTATTATACTTTTTACATCAGTTTATATAAAAGATAATTTAGTTTGGTTTATGTCAACCTTAGAGTAGTGGAACACATTCCTGCCTCTCTACGAGCTGGGATGTTTAAGAATTTTCATAGCTCTATGCTTGAACACCGGATTAGTATTGAGCATCAGATTTGGACCGCGGACCCATTCAAATCAGTTTACACCGTATCAAAACGCATTCCTAAAGGGACCAGGAAGCACCTGTTGCAAACTGCTGAAGAACTGGCAATCGAATTGGCAACCAGCGTTATTCACGTGGAGGTTGCCTTTGATATGCATTGACCGGAACAATAACCGTCCTTAGCTAAACATGACCGTCACTTACTAAGACCCTTTAAACCCCACCGACTATTTCCTTCTTTCTTTGTGTTTGTAGGCGTATGACGTCCACTAACTGTTGGAGAGATTAAACTGTCGAATAGATTCATTGGCTTTTATTCCAAATGTAATTAATCTCTTAGGACACCCATCTTCAGATGGTCTCTTGTGTTGGTAATTTTGTTCATTAAGGTGCTATCTCCAATACGCTTATTCCTATGCATGGGTGCTTATCACATTCAATAGGTTGCGTGTGAATGATTGGAAGGTGATATCTTTAATTTGTTTTTTAGGTGTGCGTAAAGCAAGATTCAATGTCACGACAGGGTTCAACTGTTATTGTATCTCAAGTGAAATTCTTCCATCTGAAGATATTCGTCATTCTATTCCCCATGCACTTTGAAACGCAGCGGTGATATATCGGTGTAGCAGCCAAATTTTGTGTTATCTTCCAGCCTAGTGTAATTGATGTATAATTTCCTGGGTTTGCGGTACACTTCATCAGGCAAGCAATACTCAATCGGTTGTATTCATTATGCCATCTGTTCAGCAACGAAAAGTCTAGAGGCTGTAGATTGTACATTAAAATAAAAGAAATAAGAGCTGGTAGTGCGAATGCATGTTTCATACTCAATAAGAAAAAGAAATTTTGCATTGTTATGGGTGTCGGGGAAAGAAATTTTACTTGGGGCGTTTACGCTGGTTTTTAATTGAGGTTACAGCGTCCCACTGTAGGCGCTGGACTATAAATGAGATCGGTTAAATGGTTCTTAAAAGTTTGAAGACCTTCGTGTTTTGGGACTCACCACTTGCTCACCGCCACCAGCAAGTCTCTATCGCAATTCTCCAAGCAATAGAACTATTGATTTAAGCCAAGGGGTGGTGCTTGAAACTTCGCTGTTCTCACTATACATCAATGACATTACCACATACATTAAAATCGGGCGGGCATTTTTGCTCAATGACTGCATCAAGATCATCTGGTAGCTTTGGCGTGACGAACTTCACAGTACGATTTCGCTCATTCAATATGACTTATATTCCCTTGTGACAATTTGCCAGTTGCGAGTGAATAACCTCTCGGCAAAAATCAAGCATCGTATCTTACGGCAGTTTCATCCCAAAGAGTTTGTTGCACTGAGCAACCAGCATGTCCCTATGCAATTGTTTACGGAGAACCTCGATATATTGTGCTCAACTAAGCTTAAATTATCCGAACAAGCCCAATACTTATTAGCACGTGATAGGTCATCTGTAGTCGACGTATACAACGGAATTCACACAACCTATGCTACAGTTGATATTTTCAAGCTTATTCCCCTCCTCGTCCTTGAGTATTTCAGCATGTATACGGTAACGTCTTGTTTGTTATTAGTAGCAAGTGTAAAAATATGTGGCAAAATTAATCTTGCAAATATGCAGCGATCCTTCATCAAACGGTTACTAAGATTCCTAGGATAGTAGGATTTGAATTGCCAACAACAGTGTAAACTGCTGAAGCTAGAACAACTGCGGTTAAGAAGAATCAAAATCAACCTAATCATACTGTTGCACTTAGCTTCTACTATTCCTCGGGTTCCAGACCCTATACCGTTTGGCACCATTCATATTAAATTAGAAGAACATCATCTAGCTTCCGAGTTGCTGGAGTAGGTACCAGACAGCTTTCCAAGCTATTTCTTCTACTATATACAATATATCACCCATGCGACAGCATACATTATTGTTTGCATGTTGCTATGGGCCCTTACAGAAGCAACTTTGTGGATCAAAGTGCATACGTTTATTATTATTATTGTCATTCTTACGCCATCAAATCCTACTATTTTGATGAAAGTTTCCTTAATTTATGATAAACCAAACAGAAAAATGTACCTTACAGTAATCCATGACGAATTTTTCGATGGAGATCAGAGTTAAGCTCGCAAGTAACCATAAAAGGAAGATTGTGGATAGAAATCATGCTTAATCAGACTTGTGACATTGGCGGTGCTATATTACACAGCTTTCGTAAAGCTCGATTAAACTAAGTACTTAGCAATTTAGCACAAAGCCTAATGCAGTTTATTTGGTTAGAATTATCGCATGAATACTACCATTTAAGCTAGACGGTGTTCGTTTAAATCAACCGCTTTCATAGCGTTTTACAAGATCGTGTGACACCGAATGGTATGTGGCATATAGGTAGCTGTTGGTTAAAATATAATGAAATAATATACGATGCGCAGATTCGGAAACAAGTTTCCCTAGATTTCTCCTTATAACAACTTAACATAAATGAAATAAATATTTAGTTGGGAGTACAAGGGTATTGGGGAGTATTTTGAGTCCGCCGCAACCGGCTAACAATCCAGATAACTCATCTACCAATCAGGATAAGCACAAACCGGCCGTTTCGCTCCAGTGGGGCACGTCAGTGGTGCTCATCCTTTGGTCCTCTTCCGATGAGCGAACCCAAGACTTACAATGGTTTGCGCCAACTAGACCGCAACTTATGCCACTGAGCCATGGGGATCGGTAGCCGACCATCATGAATAGTTAGCTAACTGCTATATAGCCCAACCCATCCACCACTGCCTTGAAGACACATGGCGTACAGACGACAGCGGATGACCTTCCGCGTCAGGAGGTAGCGGTTTCAGCAGAAATGAAGCAACGTAGATTTTATGCATTCCCTAATGTGGAATTTATAGTACTTATGAGTAGGAGGATATTGGCTAGTATTTTGAGTTCGCCGCAATCGGGCGACAATTCAGCTTTCGGAGCCTGTATTCATTGAACCGCCATTCAAAGGTGACGTCTCCTCCTTGAGGACCACAACGCGTCTGATCTGTGCCGTGCAGACTACTTACTATGCCGCCAAGGTCGTCGTCATTAACAAAACCCAACAATCGCCAATTCCTTCCGTAAAGGGGGCTCAGTCTATCGGGGACAAATCGCATCGCATTTACCAATTCATTTGTGAATGCGGCGCCAGTTACATAGGCAGGACCGATAGAACATTGAGTTCCCGAATGAAGGAGCATATACCTAAGTGGGTTCAACTTTCGACCACGCAGGAAACTGGCCATAGTCAAGCTGTTTGTCTGCGTAAGCCACTGGAATCTTCGATCGGCCGACACTTATTGACCACAGGTCACCGAGTCGAGGTCAACTCGGCGTTCGCAATCCTATTACAGCACACCAATTCTCGCCTCCTCCGTTTCATAGAGTTCTTGGCTCATGAAACTTAAACTGTTTTAATCTACCTAACATACTTCTGCTCGCGTCACTTTTCTTCCGTTATTAAGCGCATCTACCTTGCAATTTGTACTCGTCCGCATATTCCAATTCAAAAAGTCGTTCCCCAGGAAGCGAGCTTCACATGTTCTAAGTTGTGGCCTTTGAACCCGACCACCATAACTTCCTCAACTGCTACGTTGAGGAGGGAGGATAATAGCAGGCATCATTGACTTACACCGCTGGTAATATTGAAGTGCCACCATACCTTGTCGTTAGCTCAACTTCTGCCTGAGCTATGCGCACAAAATGCTCCGATAATATTTACGTAATTCTTGGGCACAAGTTGATTTAGTAAACGGTTCTAAAGAGCAAATCGATCAACTGAATCTAAGGCAGCTATGATGTTGGGGAATACAAAAATACAATACGTGAATAGCAATCAAAGCTGCTAATGCAGGTGTTGTAATACATCGGAAGGTCTTTTTTAAATAGAGTTAGCGTAGGCGGCGATATGAAGAAAGTCGAAAGGGTATTCCTGGAATGACAAAATCAAAGCGAAAATGCTTCCGGCGGCGTTCCAGCCGACTGTATCGCCTAGGCAGTTACAGCTGGAGACCCCTTTAGTTTTGTGTTGCTTTTAATTTCCAGAGGAGGTAGCAGGCGTAATCAGGGTTTTCTTATGACCTGAAACGATAGAATGAGGTCGCCCCGTACACGGCGATAACTTCCGCACTACACCCCTACAGTTTTCAGTCGCAGATGTTACGGCAGGTGGAGCATTTCTGTAACAATCCTGGCTACCGTTGGCTGCGTGATATCAGGTACAACCAGATCCCATTTTAGGCAGGGATGCCAAACTTGAATCGGATACTCCAGATGGGGCCTCACCACAAATGAAGCATTTGTGGGAAGATGGAAGGGGGCGAAGCGGTCGAAAGAACCCCGTAAGAGATCATCATGTTGGTTGGCGGTTTCGGATGCCTACAAAAACTGCGCCGTACAGCCAAATTCGTCTTACCTCACCACCCCAAAGTCACGCGCCTGTAATGCGTTTCTCAGCATGTCGCCTTCAAGCTTATATGCGTAAGTGAGCTTGAGGTGTCCATGTACAATCTTGCACTTATCCGCTTTAAACGACAGTTTATTTGATGAGTAGTAGTAAAGATTTTGGTATAATTCAACCAAGTAGTCCTCGTCACTCCCAATCAGCAGGATAAGGATAGTGTGGGAAACCACCAGACGCCAGCATTTAGACCTAATGACTCTCGGCAGTGATGCCTGGTTCCGCAGCCATAAATCCATGATGCCAGCGTCTAGTGCCAATTCGCGATGCGTTACAGCCGCGGACCTGCGTGATTGACATTTGACTATGATATAGCCCGGCTTATTCTACACCGCCATACAAGTTGTGAACTGTGCAGATGGTAATGCCTAACAAGCTAGGACTTTCCGCATAGCGCCTAAGTACCACCACGGACGTACTTTACAGTACTGATGAGTGTTAATGAGCATTTAGGTACAGGCCATCGTACTCATCATGGTCACCAACAATCAACACGCTTAGGCTAGTCTGGAAAAGAACCAAACGCCGGCGTTTCGACCTTCTGCCTTCAACCATTTAAAGGCACGTTCCACGTCTCTCTACAGCACATCGTGAACGTACTGACAATCGGTAGCCCTCCATGTCTTAATGTCGTCGGCAAAACCAGGAACTTCGACTAGATTACACACATCAGCTCCTTGAATATTAGTTATAGGCGCGGCGCTAACACCGAACGCTGAGGGACATCGCAATCCACGTTGATAGTATCAGATAATGAATAAGTTACCCGAACCTAAAGCCGCGGCTGCAGCAGGACAATTTCGATGCAGTCGAGGACCAGGTCCTAATCCCGTTCGTATGAAGCTTTTGGAGAAATATTCGGTGATCTAAGCGGTTGAGGGCTTTAGAAAATTTTACTCCTCTCTAAATGTTACCATTAGTATATGGAACACTTTCAAAGAGTTGCCTGCAAAGAATGACTGGTCAAGAATTCAACATATATCCTTGAACTCTTCCATACTTCGTAATCCTGATACAGAAAAATACTTCGGATAGCGGAATTAAAAATACCAGTCATCTGAGTCGTCTTACTTCACCAGCTCCAATCAACCACAGTCGAATCCAAGAAAGCCTACCATCTAGCCAACGGATCCAAATTGGCAATACCTGACTTTGAATAACCGTGACAACACGCTGTCAAGAGGCAACCTTGCCAAGGTCATACTACTGGTAGGCATTGTTTCAGGAGTTTGTGTGCATTTACCTGCCAAGCGGTCTCCCTAAAATACGGCAAAATTGTCGCCAACAATACTGCACTTGTCGGATGTGACTCGCCACTCAATGAAGTCATTGCCGCTTACAGTGCATTGGCAATTTGACCGATACCTCATTTCACAAGTTCTTTGCATTTACTTGCTCCGATACAACTATACGTGCATGTTTGATCAGTGAGATACCCCAATTCCTTAAGCTTTTCCACATATTTTCCTCAAGCTTCACTCACCTGACTTGCATTGTGTCGACAACTTCATGGGGTCATGTCCTCACCAACACATACTCCACTGCAATGATCCCTGTAATTCTCATCGCTAAAGCACATACTCTGTGAACCAATTCTCATATACAATGCAGATTATGCCTTCGGTTGGCATGCCTTGGTACCCTCGAGGATAAACTCCATTCTTTCTTTGAGTCATATGGTCACACTCGACTGACTGCATCTGATGAATACTGCTCTTGGATTTGCACAGTATGCTATTAAGCACAGGCATGCATTATTCTGATCAGGCTCTAATGGCGTGCCTTTGTCGATAATAAAGAAAATATTTTGGTTATTTAGTTTTTGGTAGATGATATCAATGTCGGTCTAATGTCGGCTAGTTTGTTTCAACTGTGATGGGCATTTCTAGAAGATTCCTACTACATGACCGTTGGTAATGGAATCCGTGTTGTCTCTGTGCTATACTGTTAGACTTGCTGTAGCATTCCATTTGAGCCACAGCCATGATTGACTCTATCACCGTTGAGAGCATCGGGAGTAGAATCACTGGGCGATAGTTGACTGGCTCCAAACCGCTACCACTCTTGAAAATTGGAAATGATGATGACCAACTTACACATGTTTGGGACCTGCTATTCATCCAGGCAAATTTGAGAACGATTGCTGAACTAACAGTGACGTGTGTGAATATTAGCGTCTGGGGGAACTGGAGAGGTAAGTGACAGATGCTGGTGGCGCATTGAAATATCGTAGCATTATGCATCCGTACAACGTTGGTTGCACCATCTGCAGTTTGCGCACAATCATTTGCTGAGGTAATTGGGGGGGACACCATGCTTCACCTAACGGAGGCTGTGCACGTGACTGTTCAGAAACAGTTTCTTAACACAAAACGTTTCTGCTAGACTCTGCTGGTGTACTAACTTGTCCTCAACCGAAAGGTGTTGTATGGTGATTACGATACATTACATGATAGCTCTAGTGTTCTGGGTTAGGAATCACACTATACGACTGCCACGCTGCATTTCATAACGCCATGCATTTTCGACTTCTGCTCCTACCGATTGATGGTGATCTTGTAGGACGAATGGGTTTTTTAACAGAGTTATCCAAAATGAATGTATATCCATGCGACGCATTGAAAAGAACAAGTAAAACATCTTGAATATCTGTATTTAATTAACACTGGCCTCTAGTGGTTAATTGCACAATTATTCCCTCGCTGCGATAAAATAATCTGAGCTGCGATGATACGGTTAATTTGTTCACAAATCAGTTTTAAACTGTTTTGCTTCAAAAGCTGTTATAATTATATACTGGCTTGCGCCGTAGCAGACTTCAATTGCTTGCTAACGAATTTGCATTTCATTCATTTAGTCAATTTCGGACTCAACATTCGCACCTATCACATTGTCAAAAAACGTCAGCTATTTTTGGTGGCCTCCACATCCGCAGGCACGTATGACGTGAGCTACCTCAGACTTTCTTGATGCTTCGTGAGCAAGCAACGAGGGATATGTCGATATGCTTTATATTGACGATGTGCTTGCAATTGTTATTTTGTCAGTGTAATTCACGGAAAACAAAAGAGCCATGCAACAATGCAAGCGGCTGGAAATATTCCTCTTGCAAGTCTACAAAATGGGACGATTAAGAATGTCCACAACTCTAGTACGAAAGCCGGATTAGTAATAAGTACCAGATTACGACTGTAGAAGCATTCAAAGCAGCTTACATCGTATCATAACGAATCCCCAGGGGGATCAGGAAGCAGTTGTTGGAAACTGCTGAAAAACTGGCAATCTGACTTGAGCAATCCGGGTTATTTAATTGAGGGCCGCTTTCGATCTGCCTTGACCGGAGCAATAACTCCATTCGCAGCTAACGGTGACCGCGACTGATTAAGTGTGTCGACTCCCCATGACCATTTTCTATTTGCGTTGTCTTTGTGGGGGCGTTTATAGACCTGTGGCGTCCACTAACTTTTGAACCCACTAAAGAATCAATTAGCTTCATTGGCCCTTTATTCATACTCTAATACAACTCATAGCACACCAAGCTTCAGATAGCCCATTGTGTTCTTAGTTTTGTTCATTAAAGTGTTATCTCCAAGACACTTATTCCTATGGATGGGTGCTGAACACATTGAATAAGTTGCGCGTGAATAACTGGAGAGATATTTTTAAGTTGATTTTTATTACTTGTGCGTAAGTACAACAATCAATGTAATGATACGATTTAAGTGCCACCGCATCCCAGGCGGAAATATTTGAGCTGAGGTTATTTGCTATTCTATTCCCCCATGCACATTAAAGCGCATTGGCGATATATCCATGCAGCAGTAGGAATATGTATTATCATTGGGTCTGATCCAATTGGTGCACAATTTCCTCGGTTTGCGATGCACTGCATCAAGCAATCATCGATCATTTGATCATATTCATTTTGACATCCGTTCAGCAACGAGAAAGAAAGAGGCTGTAGATTGTGCAAAAATATTAAAAGAATTGGAACTGGTTACATACGCTTAGTGCAAACGTTTGTATTATATCCAATATGAAAAATAATGGACAGGTTATTTTGACTGTGTGGAGATAAATTTTAATTTGGGCGTTAACTCTGATTCATAGTTGTGGTTGCAGCATCCCACTATCGGCGCTGAACTATAAATGATATAGGTCGAACTGTTCTTAAAATGCTTGGAGACGTTCGAGTTTTGGGACCCACTACTAACTCGACGCCATCAACAAGTCACATTAGATAAATACCGCTCTTATGCATGCAATAGTACTATTAATATTTGTCAAGGTATCGGGCTTAACACTTCGCTCTTCTCACTCTACATCGCTGACATCCCCGCGTACATTAATATTGGGCGGGCATTTTTGCTCGCTGACTGGATCAAAATAATCTAGTAGCTTTGGCGTGACGAACTTCACAGAACGCTTTTGCTCATTCAGTATGACTTGTATTCCCTTGTGACATGGTGCCAGTTGTAGGTGATGAACATCTCGACAAAGAAATAAAGCATGATATCTTACGGCGGTTCCATCTCCAAACGGTTTACTTCAATTAACAAGGAGCATGATCCAATAGAGTTGCCCACGTGTGAAATGGAAATCTAGTCTTCAACTACTCTCAACTTCTCCGAATAAGCACAGTACCATGTAGTACGTGTCATGCTATCTGTGGTCGATGTATACAAAGAAACTTCACACAACGCATTCTACTCACTCGTCTCATTCTCAAGCAGTCCAGCATGTATACGGCAACATTTTGTCTATTATTAGTACTGAGGTTAATGATGTGTGACAAAAGCGATCGTGAAAATGTGCAACGATACTCCATCAAACGGTTACAGGGATTACTAACTTACTAGGATTCGAATTGCCAGTAACAATGTAAATGAATGAATCTAGAACAAGTGTGGTTAGGAAGAAATAAGACCAACCTAATCTTCCTGTTTTATATAGCTCATACTACTCTTGCGGTACCAGATATTATACAATTTGACACCTTCCATCCCTATTCAATTAGAAATACATCATCTGACTTCTTCGTCGCCAGAGTACGTGCGAGAACGCGCTCCAAGTTTTTCTCATACGATATGCAACATATCGCCCATGCAACAGCGGGTACAATTGTTCATATAATGCTGTTGGCCGTCACAAAATCAACGTTTTGGTTCACGAAAAATAAGATTATCGTTCTTCTTAAGCCGCCAAGTGCCACCACTTGGATAAAAGCTTCACTTAAATCGAGATAAACCAAACAATTGCATCATAGTAATCAGGGCATGAATATATCGATGGAGTTAAGAGTGAATTTGGCAACTTACTAATAAAACGAGACTGTACATTTGAAGCATGCTTAATCAGACTTGCAATATTAACTGTGCTGCATTACACAGCTTCCGTAGCGCCCAATTTAAATAGACACTTGTCAGTTTGGTGCATTGTCTGATGCATTTTGTTTGGTTAAAATTATTGCACCAATACGAGAAATCAAACTGAACGGTGATGGATTGAACCAAGTATCATCCTGTGGCTTTAGAAAATCACGTGCACCCAGTTAGTTTGGGGCATATATGCATTCATTGGTTGGAACGGAATGACATACTAAACGGTTCGCAGCGTCTGAACCGAGTTGTTCAGACGTTTTCACAATAACACCCATCGTCCGCGTCCTCGCAAGTAACAACCATGTATCATAGTTTGTTCTGCATTTTAAGTCAACTAGGCAGTAAATACCAAAAGTAACCTACGCTTATTTAAACGAGCGCATCTAGCAAGGATAACGAGAACTTGTGACTTATGTTCTGGGGAGTATTCTTAAGTTCGCAAACCACACAGTTTGATCAAACTAACATGAGCGACTGCTTGGAGATGTGAATCCATATGCATTGGTTTGTTTAATTTGTTTGATAATAGTCCTCTAAGGACTGCTTCGGCGATTGTATCTATGATCATAGAGGCCAGAATGACTAATTGTTCCTTTCCAATGTAAAAATGCAAAGTGTGCCGGTAGAAATTGTCGTACGCTGTTGATTGTCTGGGGCCTACGTGATTAGAACTTTGGTAACTTTGTAGGGAAGCGAAATACGAATAAGAAGAAAAGACAAATAGACAAGATGAAATGTAAATGGCCGAGGTGAATGAGAAACGGCATTCTCACTGCAGCGATTAGTTATGAGTTTGTACTAGGTTAAATAGACTGCTGAATTATGTTATAAAATGACTCATGTAGGGAATAATCGGTTAACTCACCCGCCCGCACAGCTTTGCATGCGTAAATTTCGGAGTATCTGTTCATGGAACGAAGTGTCGAGAATTCAACGCAAGCGCCAAATATTTTTTGGACAATACCATAGATGTTGTACAGAAACTAAGCTATGAATCGGGTTCCATTGCCAAATCAGAGGGAGAAGGATGTCGTGGACGAGATTTCGAGATATGTTTACTTAACTTGCAGCTCGGACATTGTTTCAAAGGCAGCGGCGCGCACAAATTGTATCTTTGGGTCTGTTGTATAAATAGGCAGTCTTACCCGTAGCTGCAGGTAGCTTTAACCGGACTTCCCAAGCTACATCAGCATTTCCAAATCCGTTTAGTGGCACTGACCACCGGCGTCTTTCATTACCCGTGTTTGTACAGTATGGTTCAGTGCGAGATTACGATTTAACCTAGATTGGTGTGCCTGCATATTTTATACAATGTGGTTACGCAGGTAGGTCTTGCGCATCAGAGAGAAGATGCATGCATCCGAACTGCCGAGTGCCCTGTTTCAAGTAACTCGTATGCTGATTAGCTATTTGGAAGCGGAATTGGCTGCCGCGAATAACTCACTTCATTATGCGTCACCATAGACAAGTCATGCTTGTGGATGTAGGCCTATGGATAGCGGATGTTGGCAACTTGATATGTGTCCAGTTTGCAGGATAGCACGTTCGTTGCCGGCCGATGTGAGATTGCGTAAAATTCGGCCTGGAAGGTCTGGTAGTTGTCAAATCTCGTGCTTACCAGTGAAATGGCAACATTCCCGACAAATTGCTAAAACCTAAGAAACCACTTCTCTTTTGATGGACAACGGAAACGAAGAGCAGGTGATGCCTAATTACCGAAAAACCTCCCCAAGCCGTTCACGTAAATGGTATCCGATGCATGTCAGTGCTGCATCTCCGGTGCCGTATCCCTGAATGTTCAAAAGAATGATACGACGATTCTAGCACTGGAACATTTGGAGATTGTTTACTCAGATATCGGTTAATTTCTGCTCGTCAATTGCTTCAGTTCAGGTCTAGCGTGTGATTAACAGGCTCCAGGTGTAAGGTGGATAGGGAAGCTAAGACCGTTGCTCCGGTGCTATAAGTTAATCATTCAATTTGTCTGCAGTTATCTATTCATGAAGTTGGCAAGCGCAGTGAGAGACGACACATCGTGATAGCATGCAGACTAAAAGCTTCATCCTATCTTTCAATATTCCGTAACAATCGTGCAGAAACCAAACAACGAGGAAAGAATTTAGCAAATATGTAGAGTAGATATAATTCTCCTAGCTGTGGTGCTGTTATTTCAGCGTTATTGGCTCCAGGAGAGCTGTGTGTCCGCACGGAGAGCAGCATCACAACAGTTCTTCTGCAATGTACTTCTGTTTATATGGAAATTGGGTGTTGCGTGCCCGAAAACAGTGCACAACCACGACACGTTTCAATGTAATTCCATCTCCCCATTTGGAGACAGCGGGCCTCGAAACCGCGACCATTGGAATAGTAGT